>JAODTR010015949.1:0-26348 GCA_025399935.1 Amblyopsis rosae
GGTCTGTCCATTTATATACACAGTCTATGGTGACGTCACAGAGGGTCTGTCCATTTATATATACAGTCTATGGTGACATCAGAGGGTTTGTCCTACTTTAAGTGTACTTGTATGCAGCCCTGGCTGTATAAGTAGGAACACGAACAAAATGGTGAAGACTGCTCACAACAACAATGACGCTTGGCTTCGCAATGCGCTTCAATGTTTGGGGGTGGCGCTGTGGACTCGCGGAGGGATATTGTTTTGATTTGAGCTCAAAGTTAGCAAGCGTTCTCAAGAATGAATAACCCTGCCTTTAATACGTAATTGTACCACCATGTTGCCATGGAAAAAAACATCTGCTACAATATATGACCTAATTGCACTGATTGAACCAACAGAGGAATGCTTTCAGCATTAACTGAAATAACTTGTTGTTCTTATTCAGACGTTGACATTTAAAAGTCTTTGCATGCTGAATGTGGCTGATTGGCTAAACAAGACAATTTACTGTACATGCCTAGCATTCAGCATAAATAAGAATAAATCACTGAAATAGGGCAGAGGAATAAAACTCACACCAACATGAAAGACTGCTGTATTGAAACTAAATTGGCTTCAAATATAGAGAGGGCAATGATTTGATGCATAGGAGGTAGTTCTTGGCCACAGACCAATACGCCTCATTATAGTTTGCAAAGTAATATTATATATTGCTTAGTAGTTCCTGTGTTCTAAACTCCTCGGCCTCGGTGGTCTCTCAGCGAGTTAGTCCCAGACTCACCCTCTGGCTCCAGACTGTCTGTGAGGACGCCTGCTTCATCGATGACCTCATCTTCCTCATGGATGGTCTGGGACTTCCCCAGAGTCTTCCCAAACATCCTGCCGGATGTTCCTGGACACAGAAGAATGTGCTTGTGTTTTAGAAGTCATCTGAAGCTGAAGTCAGAGGCTGGGGATTAAAGACAGGCATCATGTCTCACAGTCCAGCAGCAGACACAGGAGAGACACCACAGGAGAGACAACAGTTCTTACAGCGGGCTGCATTCACAGCTCACTTTCCCCAGAGGGGTCAGGGAAGTTTCTTTCGATCTGTGACAAAGTTGGCCTGTTTATTCAGACCCTGCTGCCTAATGAACATTCTATTCAGCGAGCGGTGTGGTAAAAGGTCACAACCATCACGTAGATCTTTAAGGTTAACAACATTAGCTCGCAGTTATGGAGCAAAACGTACTTATCCGGCTCTGAAAGGAACAAACAGACATTTCATAGATCAAAAGGTGCCAATATTAAAAGCCTGGATACACAGACAGGAGAAAATGGAAGCTAATAAAGGAATACAGCCTAGCCTAGCACTTAGCCATAACAACAGACATTGAGAGTAGCACCACTTCAGATGTACACTGCATGTCATGCCTCATAGTCTACAGCATCAAAACATTAAAGACTCACGTAGACAGACACATAAAAGACATCTACAGGACTAGTCACTGCTCTGTAATGGATGGCTATACAGTATCTACAAGGGTGTCTGGAGTCTCTGTCTGGCTACCGTTCAGTTACCATGTCGAGTGATGTCTGGAGAGCCACTGTCACTGCTGTAATCAAGGCTCCTTTCTCCTGATGCACTCTGGCTATTGTCATGTGGCGGGCTCCTGTGACTAACAGGCTGGGAGGGACTGCTGCGTATTGTTATCGCCCCAGTCAGAGAATCGTCCGCGCCGGTTGTGGGACCACTGTTCACTTCAGCGTGGCGGCCCAGAGCCCTACTGCGAGGCTTGGGGACGGGCTTATAAGACGACCCCTCATTTGCCGCTGACAGGCGGTCGAGAAGGATCCAGATGCATAAAGACACAGAGGACAGACCATCCGCAGAGACAGAGTACAGTAGATTAGTAAGCAACGTGGGGAAAACATCAATCCATGAAGGGAGCAGTTGGAAAATGGAGGACAACAGGAAGAACTAGAGAGGGATATATCTGACTAGCTTTGCTAATGACATTCATACTTCACATTAACATACTCCAATAGGCAGGTAGCGGCTAGCAATATGCTACAGGGAAACTGTGCAGCTAGCTAACTAATAGGTGGACATAAACATACTCCAATAGGCAAGTAGCGGCTAGCAATATGCTACAGGGAAACGGTGGGGCTAGCTAACTAATATGTGGACATAAACATACTCCAATAGGCAGGTAGCGGCTAGCAATAGGCTACAGGGAAACGGTGGGGCTAGCTAACTAATAGGTGGACATTAACATACTCCAAGAGGCAGGTAGTGGCTAGCAATATGCTCCAGGGAAACGGTGCGGCTAGCTAACTAATAGGTGGACATTAACAAACTCCAAGAGGTAGTTAGCGGCTAGCAAACTTAACAGGTGAACTTAAAGCCTTGCTGGTACCCCGCTGGGCTTTTCTCCATTGCTCATCTTCCCCTGTGTTCTCAGCCTGATTATTTTTGACCTTTATAAATCTATTCTTGGCAGCTAGGAGAGGCAAAACAAAATGGTTTAAATTAAAAGAAGAGAAATCAGTGCCCTGAGAAGGTATATTGTCTAGGTTTCAATTCATTTTAAGCTAATTCTAAGGTTAGATGGTCCTCTTTAACTTGTGGCACAAACTGTTTACAACCGGCTGCTGCTGAATTGGGGGCTAGTTGCACTGTTAAATTAAAAGTTACATTAACAGTAGCCAGGCTTAAGGGCTTGCTTGTGTACTTCAGTGGTTGTCTAACACTTTCCACCTACTATGCTGTATATGCAATAATATACCCGCTCTAGGACTCAATCTAACAGATGCTAACAGCCATTTACACGTCTATATAAGTGATTTCCCAAATGGCGTAGAGGAAGGCGACATCAAATACATGTTTTTTGGTAGAGAGATGTTATCCAGTCAACCTCAGAAGAATATATCAAATGTGACTGAATGTGCTGTGCAAATGGTCAAACAAATAGGGCTAGGCGATGATGAATATGCGTGTTTGATTCTTTGACTACCTAGCAGAGCAAACAGCAAAAGACTGACTATTACCACAACTCAAGGTCTGTGTCAAGCCAATAAATTAGCTAAAATGTGCACAACTTCAGGAATCCTTGCTGGGCAGCTCTATGGAAATGGTAAACAAACAAAAAAATGAAGTTTAAGAGGAAAACAAAGGGAAGTTACAGTTGAGCAGATGCCGCATATTTGGCAACAGCGGCTGCATTTATATAGCGCTTTTATCCAAAACACTTTACTTTATTTTGCCTCGCATTCACCCATTCACACACATATTCATACACCGATGGTGATTGTTGCCATGCAAGGTGCGTACAACCACCGGGGGGGGGGGTTAGGCATCTTGCTCAAGAATGCTTACAGATAGGTCAAGATAGACACTCCTGGCTGGCATGGCTCCCTCAGCGCAGAACCTAGAGGCTCTGCCAATCACACCAGATAGTACTCTCGGAGTAGCCTCCACTGCCAAAAGACCATCTGGATTACTTCCAATCTCCCGTCCACATATTCTGATTACCTGTCCCGGGATCTGATGCACTCGCATTGTCCTCCTGCCACCACAGGGGGGCGCTGACAGCTGGCTTCTTGGCTGGCTTGGCAGCAGCTTTGCCCAGGGTGTCCAGAATACCGGGCTTGCTGGCACCAATGCCCAAATCCACAGAGTCATCTGAAACAGACTGGTGCACAGCCACTAATATGTGAGGGCTTTGGTAATATTATAATAATATTTTCATTACTGGAAGTGTAATACACTTCTGAGAGCATATTATCAGAGTATATTCATCAGTCAACAAGCTCTCTTTATAAAGCTTGCACAATATATTTTAGAAAGGCTACACCAACAAATATAATGAATATAAACTAGTTTAAGTCATATTTGGAAATATATTTTAAGTTTAAAGGGCGTCTAGATGGAATCTGATGTATCCTGATCATGCAAGCCCCAATATAATTACCCTGTGAGTGTCAGTCTGGAACCCATAAATGCAAAAGCATTTGTTGACAAGAACACAAAGTTGGCAAGAACACAATCAGGGCAAACAACAGCTTGCTGAAGTGTTTTTCAAGATGTTGGCGACATCATACTTTCAGTTCCCACCGGCACTCTAGCTGTTCTAGAATGCTCTGATTGGGTGAGATGAAGATAGGAAGTCCAATTGTATAAGGACGTTTGATTGAAATGTATTAGCACTGCCTTTATGATGACATTTTTTGAATTGAGGGGTTCCAGAATTATAAATCACAGCAAAGTCTAACTGTAGCTCTGTAGGCTATACATAACACCATATATACACGTTGTTCTGTAACTACTGCTGCAGTCACACACGCACACACACAATTCACCTCTTTCAAAAACTGTTCAAACTGTTCATCTAGCTCATGTTTGGTCAATAGAGACATGGCGATTACATCAGCTCCATCAACTGCCAACTAAGTAAAAAGAAAATATCATTAGTAACTGTTGAACATTGAAAATAGCTCACAGTAACACGTTTTTTATACAACACCGTTATGGGTGTGGGTTAGACATAAAATCCAACCCTCAATATTTAGTGAGATGTCCACATTAATTATTTCCATTCACAAGGGGTGACACTTATGCTATGTGATAAAGAACTGTTAGGTTAATGCAGAGATTATATCATATAACAGTCTATAACTATGCAGATAATGGTCCAGCCAGTTTCTCTCAGTTATTTTACAGTATTATGTGATTTTAGAGCACCGCAATATGCTGAAACATCACGAAGCCTAGTTTATGTACCGTACTGTAGTACTGTAGTACGGTACATAAATAAGCCATCTTATTCGATATGCTTTGCCTTTACCCTACTAGTAAAATAAACCCACATCGCATTTCCTCTTCGGTCAGACAACATCATATTAGTTACTTTATCATATTAGCAATTGTAAAATATAACTCAAAAACGTTAATAGTATGTTTTGTTGTTTGGACAGGCTGATAAAATGAAGAGCTACCGTAGTTACCGTACTGTTAGCTAATCGGACAAAAGATGATTTAAAGCACACAGAATTTACAAAAGAGAGATGGATAGGTTTATTAAAGTAGGTTTTACAACACCACAACTGGGGTGTATGTGGAATAAAACAACTCACCAGAGATAAACCCCTATGATATTAGTAATTGTAAAATATAACTTAAAACGTTAGCAGTATGTTTTGTTTGTTTGGACAGTGCTACAATTCCCGCGACATCGCCCGAGACGAGAATAGCACACTGATTGGCTAAAATAACGCGTCAGAGGAAACGGCAGCCAATAACAAACCTATGGATAAACCTGTGGGTAGCGTATCATTTTTTATTATGATAATCCTACAAACAAACCTCTAGAATACATTGTGAATATTTTTGTTTTATATGCAAAATGTTTCTTTCATAAATAGAAATGGCAAAATACGCAGCCATTTCCCCATTTTGAATTAGAAATGGTTTCTCTTCTCAAATCACTTAAATTGATAAAAAAAAAAAAAAAAAAAAAGTACATTTTATTACACACAAAACATTAATTCCCTTTTCAATGTAAGATTATAATTTGCATTCCTTGTGTGTGTATGTGTGTGTCATTGTCTTTATATATTGATGTATGTTTATTGATTTATTCTGATTGAAACTTGATTGTAGTGTTGTTTTGTGCTATTGCTGTATTAGCTGTAAATATAATAAAGCAACAAAAAAATATCAACTATAAGAAAAAAAAACTAAAACAGTAAGAAATAAAATATTGTGATGAAAGGATATTTATCCAAAGTAAAAAACTAAACAAAATAACAGGTGGAAAAAAGAATAAAATATTGTGATGACTATGATTCTTTTTTTTTTTTTACATTGTCAAAAATATAATGGCGAAGGATTTTTTTTTTTACAAAGAAAAAAAAACAGGTGAGAAAAAAAAAGTTATAAAAATAGTAGCAGACGCTGGGAGAAATTTTTTTGCTGAGATTTTTGTTTTTCCTGCACTAGGAGACTTATCACACTAGCTGCTCGAGCTAACTGACGTTGAGGGAGGGACCGGTTTCAGTAAGTAAAAACTGACTATGTGACTACAATAGTGTCAAAACATATCTTACATTATGGTAGTCATATAATTTTGGGACAACAAAATAGCTTATGAAACTGAGCTAAATGGTACTTAGTGAATACTAAATTGTTGTTATCAAATAGGCCTACCTCTGTTAAAGTGTGTGGTGGTTAACATTATTTCATTAACCTTTACTTAACGAGGGATGTAACAATGTGAGATTGTTGCTATATTGATGATTCATAAATAAATGTTCTTAACTGTGTCATCAACAACTATAATAACAATTGCTTTCTGTCTTCATAGGACAGTAAGGATGAGTCGAATGGCACAGCGCAAACTTGGATTCACACATGGTGGGCCCATATAGTTCTATGGGTGCGCTGAACACTCATTTCATGTTGTAAAAAGGAAATACAATTAACCTGTGTTACGGCCTGGCTCCTGGGCCGTAAACCCAAACAAACTAAACACATACCTAACAAACAGAATAACCCAGAATGAGGTGTGAAAGTCTGTAGGTGTATGTACTGAATATATGTGGCGCGTGTTGCATGCTAACCAAACTAAGAAACCAAAACAAACAAACAAACAGAATGAGTGGTGCCAGGAGAGTCACACCGACAGTGTGCTGGAACACACCTATATAGGTGATCTGCCCAGGTGCCCTTAATTAGCCTAATTAGGCTCTTTACAGCCTAAAAGGACCACAGGCCTGCTAAATCTAAGCATGGCTGTGACATCTCCCTCTTTAAAAACAAGGTTATACCTGGTATCCTAAAATGCACCAGTAACACACATGGTGGTTCTACCAAAACCAAGCACACAATAAAACCATAACCTAGCCCTTATTCACTCAGAACACCCACCCCTTCCACAGCAGCCTTGTACTATAAAAACAATGAGCACTTTAAGAAGAAGGGTTGGGCACAAAGGGAAAGGGAGAATACCTTAAAATCTAGTGAACACAAACCCAGGGCCAACCAACCAAAACCATCCACCAGGACTTCAGCCTGGACGGACCTAACCAACCCGACCAACTTGCCAAAACGCACCACCAGGAAGTGCAACCAACATGCACAACCCAGCTGCAGAACCTTACCCTATACCGACCATCCAACAACGTATCCCAGCGCCACCTGGTGGAACCAGGCATCCAACCCAGGGGCCAACCAACCAAAAGTCCGCCAACCAATCAACAAAGTAACTGGCTGGGCAACAAACCATTCCAACCATTAATACCAACCCGACCCTCTAAACATTTGTTTTATTGTTTACTGTAATGTACAACTAGTGTATTTCAACAAGTATATTTAGTAGCAACTTCCATAAAAAACAGCCAGGTCTTGAAACTGGATGAATTGCATTCATTAGGTTAAGTAAGTACAAGGCTGGGCATGTGTGTTTTATTACACTTACATTTTTACATATTACAAGCCAATACAAAAGATAAAAGATATATACTGTATATTATCATAAATGCATCAACATGGGTCAGGTCCAGTAGGGCTGAGCAAGGGGTTACCTGGGGAAACAGATTAAGAGGGTTAATTTATAACAAATACTGTAAGATCATATTTCCACACCCCCCTTAACTTACTTACGACTACCATTATGTAAGCTATGCTTTGATCAATAACAGATTCAATATCTGACACTACTGTAGTCACATAGTCAATTTTTAGTTACTGAAACAGGTCCATCCCGCAACGTCAGCTAGCTCGAGCAGCTAGTGTGAAAAAAAAACAAGTCTCCTAGTGCAGGAGAAAGAAAATAAATCTCATCAGCAAAACATTTTTTTCTCCCAGCATTGGTTACTATTTTTCTAACTTTATTTTTCTTTGTTAAAATATTTTTGACAATGTAAATGTTTTTATTTTCATCACAATATTTAATTCTTTTTTCAACCTGTTATTTTGAAAAAAAAAATCCCTTCATCACAATATATTTTTTAAATTGGTTTTTATATATACATTTAAAAAAAATTATGACTTTTTTTTTTCATCCCATGGGGCTCTGTAGGGGCAAATTGAAAATATAATGTATTAATCTAATAATGAAATACATGACTAATTGTTAGTATCTTTGGTTTAATTTGTGTGAAAAAAAGTGTCTAAATAATTATTCAGCACGCACAGAGAAGGTATACATAAGGTGTACCATGTTATACTTTGAATGAATTATTACTTTACCCTTAAATCACACCATGTTATACTTTGAATGAATTAATTACTATACCTTTAAATCACACAATGTTATACTTTGTACTCCATTAGGTGGCAGTGTTAAACTGAGAATATTTCTGTTGTCTCTTCGTCTCTTCCCAGCGCCGCCATGAGTGTGTGCGTGTGCGTGTGCGACTGTGTCTGTGTCTGTGTATGAGAGGGCAGTCTGTCACCTGAGATCAGTACTAATCTAATAAACATTGTCCTGACTGCCTCATAGGTCAGGCCAGATCCATATAAACTCTGTTTTCACCTTCCGAGCTGCTGCTCTGTCCCTTTCAACCTCGCACGCCCTTCCCTCGCTCACCTATTGTAAAGGATGAAGGAGGAAAAAAGCACACAATCTATTTTAATCTCCACTGACCCTCCCTGTATATTATGTTTTACCAATCTAAGTGCTTTACTCATATATGATTATTCGATATACCGAGGTCCCATGGGCCATTATCGTCCCTGCCAGCATTCAAGGGCACAGAGCTACCACATCACCTGGGGTTTAGATATGAAAGTTCCAGCCAAGTGTCACACAGTATGTTTATCCATGAAACCTTCTCTCGGGACGAATGTGCCTTTTGACACCTCTATGGGAACCGAATGGGTGTAGATAAAGTAGATAAACACACAGATAAAAACTGTAATACATAAAATAGCAAATTGTAACTGAATCCACACCTACAATTGTGAGTAGGCATCCAAATTTATCCAAATTGGCATGCATTAAAGCATCTCTATTTAGCCAATAAAAGTGTTTATCACATCTCTTCTTGAAAAAAATGCTGCAGCTGTGCTGAAATAAATAAGTTAAAGGTACATTCATCGATTTTGTTATGGCTCCCCCCAGATTCCCAAATTGCCGGCGTTCAGCTCACTGTTTGAATCACAACTGTCCAAGTGCAGGTGGTATAGCACGGGGGTGCTGCAACCCACATAGGGGCGACAGGAGCCGGTGTGAGCCTATTAGAGCTGCAACCATTATGTTTTTGAAAGGATGGTTTCAACAGTGAGGGCCACTACATAGACAAACCTGTCTGAAGCGTCCCTTCAAAGACAGTATGACTGTACATGACAAGGAAGATGGAGGAGCATCTCTCGCATCACGAATAGCAGCACAGCACAGAGAGCTCATGGATAGCTAATGCTATACCTGTGTACTGTGCGCCAAATATTTTTGAGCAGAGAGCGCTCCAGAATCTATGGTGTGCACACGGCTAAATAGGATTTAATCCAATCTGGAACAAGTAGGCTATTTTGCCACAACCTCACTCACATCCAATTAATGGAACAACACGATGGTAAAGCACGGAAGCCTTTCATTGATATTCTTCATTCATTCAATGGCCGCTTGCAATTTTTGCAACCCACTCACTCCCACAGTTTGAAAACTGCTGGTCTAGAGTGTCCCTATGCATGTACTGTATATTCTGAAATTGTATTTCTTCTATAAAACAGCAAATAAGCAGGCAAATCACTGAAAGTGTTTATATCCTAAATTCAGAAACCATATTGCTGTGTGTGTATGTATGTTACAACATAACCATCCTTCAATGTGCTGTTTGTTATCAAGCATGGTGTACATGCCTATGGGGCTATAGACCAATCAAACAGCATTGCCTGGTCAGATTTTTTCCTGGGGTGAAGTGAACACATTTCCTTCACACCTTAAAATGTCCAGAAAGAAGATTGGTTGAAGATGAATTGCGCAGAGAGACTGCTGGAAACAGTGACCTACAGCAGATGGCCAAGCACCTCTGATGCAGTGGGCTTTGAACCAAGTGTTTTAATCATATTTCACGTATATGATATGTTCCATGGGCAAACAATACTTAAAAGTAAATAAAAGAGAAATGCTTCAAATAAAAAAATAATCTAGCTATGAATAATAGAATATATGGATATTATATCAACGTACTGTGACTATTTGTTTGAAATAAAAACCAATTTAGTTGACAATGTTCACATACAATCCTCACATAAACTGGGGATAATTGGGCATCAAATTGGGATTTTAGCTTTAATTTCATTCTGACCTTCATTTCTAGACTTGTTACATCTTCTAAAGCTCTATTAAAAACATTATTACAGTAGTCCTTGCTCTAAGATGTCATCATTTTCTGAAGTTTCACAATGACAATACAGTTGAATATAATACATTACAATATTTAATCACATTTTAAGAACAGATAAATGATCAAATAAAATATATAAATATTTTAACGTGATTTTGCAGGAGCATTTGACATTCAGATTATAGATACAGCTTCCACATGTGGACCTGGATCTGTAGGTTATGGCAGTTCATCGTTAACCTGACACGCCAAATTTACTGTTATTCACAAGTCCATCTGGGGTGTTGTCCATCAAAACTGTTTGTAAAGGGCAGGCACTTTCAGAAAATACTTGGCAGTTGATTGGATAGTTTTCGCTGTCGGCAAACCTAAACCCCGCCGCACACTTAAACTATGCGCGTATAGCTATTAATATGATGCTGATTGGTAAATTCAGTTGTTACTCAGACAAATTCAAAATGATTTCTTGGCTTTCCAGACTGATTCTCACGGCGAAATTAACTGAAGCTTGAGAGATCAGGAGGGTCTAACAAGGTTTGTCCCTATTGAAAATCATGCGCCATACACAAGTGGACTTGGGATGACCGTAAAGAAGTCCCTCCAACTGAGTACAGAGGAGGGTGGAAGATGCGAATTACACGGAGAAATTAGAGAAGGCAATCAGCAGGAATAGCCATCCTCCTCCTCATCTGCAGTATTTCCCCTTGGTTGCCTGAATGAATAGTCTAACAGACTGTACTTGTGTAAAGTCTGAACTTGCCTTTCTTTACAGGAGAGGTATTTTGATTGACCTGCATGATGATTAACTGCCTCACTGACCAAAGCAGACTTTTACATGGAGTAAATCGTTGGGAAGCTAAACGACTCGGGTCTTGACTGTTTGCAGGTCTTGTTCAAATCTGTTAAATATGGTTAAGTAGTTACTTCTTAAAAGAAACGAAAAGCCTGCAATGATTCACTGCACTAGCGTCGTACCGGAATTACGCACACAGACTTGTGAGTGACAATGCTAAGAACCAATGAGAATCTACTACCCCACTTCCAGATAGTGACAATAATGTATAAGCGTGCAAGTCGCTTATGTGACGTAGTGCTAATGAACGTTAGACACCAAGGCTATCTTAACGGATGCCTAACGCATTATAATCGTGCTTTCCATACTAGGTTGCCACTGGAGCCCTGGGCCGACCCTGACGCACCAAGATAGCTGGGTGATTGAGACGGAAACGCTGGTTAGTGTGCCACATTTCCTCTCGTGTTGCTGGCTGATGTAAATGCACCCGCTCCCAACCTATAATGAAGGCTTTGTCCTTTCTTGTCACACTGACATTGGGATTCTTTGCCCTGTGATAACCGGAGACCTCCTCTTAGCCTACTTTGCACCCCTCCCCCCGCTATACCCCTAGCCCCTCTGGCAACCTGTGAGCTCCTGGCTTTGATGAATATGCATATTTCAGCTGTTAATCCATCACAAAAAGCGAGCGCTTCACTTCCGTCGGAAATAATTGGTGTGACCTTCAGAAGGAACCCAGTTCTTGGTCTGCGAGGACTTGCCTGTGTTTGACATGGAACATTAAAATCCCGGGGGAATGACCTATCTTTGAGCAAACACTGCAGTTTAGGAGGTTACATTGCCCACCAGTGGAGTTGTTGAGTGTGACGTCTCTCAGATGGTTCGTAAGGTTAGCCAGTGATGGAGGAGAGCATCGCTGGTTTCACCTTGAATCAATTTCACTGGGCTTGAAATTGGGAAAGCAGACATTCTCTATGTATGCCTACTCTACGTGCTGATACTGTCACGTTTGAAATATCCTCATGAAAAAAAAAACACTGTAATAATGTAATGTACTGTAATGTAATGTAATGTGAGACAAATGGACAGCAAGCCAATCTGTTAAGTAACTTGGGTGTCGGCAGTTTGGGTTCTAGGCAAATCTGACATGTATGTATCCGCTAAACCTTAATTTCACTAAACCATAAGGTTTATTGAGCCTTTAAGTTAGAGGCTAAATGTAAGGTTAATACAAGATATGTGAGAGACACAGGAGGAAAGCCAAAAGTATTTCTGACGCTCTTCCACTCATGCTCAGCGTGCAGCTGTGATTGATTAGTTCTGTCTGCAGTGCTTGCCATGGTGAAAGCTCTGCGTCATGTTCCCCCTGGGCGAAACACACTGTGTCTGCTGATACCGGAGAGGAAGGTTTGCGGGGAAACACACAAGGCTTTCATCCCCGAGTACAGATCTTAAGCAGGCTCACTGCTGAGGCACTGGGCTCTGTGTTCCACATTACTTACTGACCATCCCTGACTGTGTAGTGTCCATTCAGACTGACATGTAGTCACACATGTACGGGAGTTACCTTTGAAACAGTTGAAACATTCACACTTAAATAGCGTTTGCATCAATGTCATGTTCTGCCTCTTTTTTTGCAAGAATAATCGTTTTGTATTTTTAAATGTAGATCAACCAGTCTGAGTATGACCATAACTGTACATCTTACTGAAGACAAGGGTTATAGCTTACTATACCATATGTGTATTGTGTTTTGTGTTATATTGTGTTTTAAATTGTGTATGTCAATGTTAAATGTGTGCTTTCCGGGGAGCATACAGAGATGTGCATCATTAACCTGCTAAAACAGTGGTTCAGTGTGTGGTCTGTCTAGAATCCTGTTTCCCAGAATCCCCACCTTTGTATGCTAGTCATGCTATATTTACTTTGCCATTCATATGGAAGGTGTCTGACTGCTGTTTGGGAATAGTATACCCCCACTTAACACTGTATTTATATTAAATATTAAATCCAATTTAAATACAAAATTACCGTATAAAATATTAACTGATGTGTAAATATTTAATGTGAGCCCTTTACTATAGGCCTGATATTCATTACCATGCAGTACTGGATTTTAATGGCTGAGCTCTCAGGAGCCAATGGGTGTCATTGTAATTTTTACACGAAGCCTTCAGTAGGGGGAGCTATTGCTCTGTTGAGCAGGTGTATTGAAATATACAGCTGAAGAAATAATGAATATTATTCTATATTTCAGTGTAATTGTTAAATAGTAAAAAGAAAAGGAGACAATTATGAATCCAGAATATAAGGTTTTCATTAAATATTGTCATATATATAAATATATATATATATATATGCATATTCTTCTGTAAATTCACTAAAATATTATGCCTTTGTAAAAGAGTGTCTATACATTAATTTAGCAATCAAATATAGAGTCTGGTTTACACAATTTGAAAATAACTGTATTGCAATACATTTACCTAGATTAATAATAATAATAATAATAATAATAATAATAACAATAATGTACTATTATTTGTGTTGAGGCGTTTCTGGCATGTTGGTGTGTGACTGTGTTGTGTGTGACTGTTGTGTTACCTCAGTGGTCCCTGCAACAAGGTCTTTCGCCCCAGGCTGTAGTCTTGTTGCTTTACAGATCCTTGCCATTACATTACCCACAACACGCTCACACCCTGCATACTAGACAAATGCACTGCAAAGTGTCACATTCACCAACCACATCAATCAGGTGTAAATAGTTTTATTACATTCGTTTGAAGAAGTCCTTATTCCTTCTGAATTTATGTCAGGACTAAAAAAGAAAAAGAAATGTGTGAGAATGATTAGATTTAATTAGTAATTCAAAATGTCTCTCCCCTATTGCTGTAATATGGCTGGGATGGATTTGGACACTGACATTTTAATGTATGTATTTTCATATACTGCCTTTTTAGAATGAATACAATTATTAATGTTTTTGTTTTTGTTTTACACATTAATCAAACATTGTTATTGGACTATTACAATCAATAACAGTGATTGCTAATGGGGACAAATTAAATTAAATCAATGAATATAACATAATGTGTGTGTATGTGTGTGTGTGTGTATAATACAGCCTCTTGCTAACATGTTCTTTCCGTGGGGGTTCAGGACATATAGCTACACAAGTGGTGGGGAGATGTTCTCGAGAGCGGGGAACATCCATCATGCTGAGACAACTGTTCATTCCAGCACTTTAGGATTCTGTCAAAGAGCTCGGTCTCCCCCGTTCCATCACAGGAGTGGGCTGTCCTGCATTTTAACCGGACACACTGAAACATCAGCCCACGCCCCCCCCCCCTTCCCCCCCAGACCGTGCTCTCCGCTGCCTCGCTCTGGGAGGATGTTATGCCCGTATAAGGAGAACAAAGCTATAGACAAGACATGCCGCTTATCACTGTTATGAGGGGTTTTACACTCCTTACACACTGTGGAGAAAACATAGGAATACATACACACACACACACACACTATATGTAGAAGGGTTGATACCTGATACATGCAACGGTTGCGCACATACACACACACACACACACACACACACACCGACATATGTACAGTAGAGGGGTTGATACATGCAACACACACACACACACACACACACACGCACACACACAAACAGACACATGCAGCCATGCACACACACGCAGCCACGCACATACACACACACATGCACGCACACACGTAGCCACACACACACACGCAGCCAAGCACACACACATACACACACACACACACACAGCCACGCACACACCCCTACACACACAGTGTAAGAGAGCACTTCTATGCTTTACATCAATATGTCAGTGTTTTGTAGAGTGAGGGCACTATAAATCTCTCCCATGGTGTGAGGCTGGTTGAGCCAGCCTGCTAGTGTTTCAGTGGGAGTATCAAATCAGATCTGAATTCACTCAGTGCGCTGTTATCCCCGACCCCCCCCCACCCCCACCTCCCCTCCCCTTCCTCCCTCCCGGCCAGAGAGAGCTAAAAAGATAAATGGAGAGGGGGGAGTGGGGAGGGGGGGCGGAGAGGAGCTTTCTGAGGTCAGGAGCTGTATGTGGTGTGCTGTGCGTTGGGCTGGGTCAGTTATGGGAGACAGCCCATCTTTGGCGCACCGTGTGCTGCGATCCAAAAGTCAACTCAAGGACAATATTATTCCACTCTAAATTAATTTGCAGTTCAATTAAAACTGTGATTCCTTGTAATGACGCTTTCATTAAATAATTTCAATTGGCGATGGAGAAGAATGTATCAGTCTACCCCTCCCCCCCTAACTCCCACTCCCAGAGTCATTAAACCATTTGCCCTTCTTATTAATTTCAATAACTCTGTGGCCATTTTCTCAGCTGCAAATCTGCACGCAGAAATAACATTCCACTCAAATCCATTCACTCGGTTTGCCTTATCACTCTTCCTTGCCCCCCGTGAAGTGAGGTAAACTTCTCATTTAGGCCTATGAGTTCAATGCTTAATATCAAAAGTTCAAAGCTGGCACTTAACAGCCCGTGCTGTAATGCTACCATGCTGTGTTTACCGTGGAGAACATTCAGAGACTGTACTCTACATTTAATTAACATACAAGGTCAGATGCGTCAACACTTAACACTTGTAATGCATAACTCACAAGTTTATTCTGTGAATGAATGTCAGCATGTCACATTTTAATACACCAGCAAATACACATTTGTGTTGCAGTGATATGTTCTGCAGACAGGCATTCATTTCAGATACACGGGAAAGAGAAAAAATCAAATCGGAATGTTTTATCATCACTTTTAGGCATAAGGCGATAAAAGACGTATGCAAACTATATCACATGTATGTTAATGTTGTCGGTTGGCTTTCTGAGAAAATCCAGAAGATTGTTACCAATTTTGTACGTCTTACTTTGATTATAATGCTCTGAGATGTAGATGTCACTGATCTTCTTGCTGTTTTTGTTGTACTTCACTAGGACACGGTCCGTGTTACTCATGGGGTCTCTGGGGTTGTAGTATTCTTTCACTGCACGTGGCAGTGTTTTAGCTCCCTCAGCGTTCAGGTTTCCAATGGTGTAGTATTGGAACTGTTTCTTGTCTGTCAGTGCTGGGAGCAGTGATTCCTTATTGTTAAAAAGATGGAATCCAAACTCTTTCCTCACAGGAGAACACAGGGCCTTCATGTTGTTGCCTAAGCATGTCTTGACATACCATCCCAACAGCTGGCGCCCATGGCGAGGAGGATGCGGTTTGCCGTAGTTGGACTCCTCAAGGTCCTTTTTGGAGTCGAGGGTCTGCAAAGCAGAGGCCAAGACCACCGACAAGGCCAGCAGGGAATAGAGTAAGAACTTCATCTCTGTGCTGTGTCCTATGAGAAGAAACATATGACAACATGACACAATTGTTTTGTACACATCTACAGATTTTACACATTCCCCCAAATAGTCGAGCACCTTACCTTGGAGTGTCTATTGGACTGAATGTGTCTGCAGCTGAACAACCACATGTATTTCTAACAGATTACTGGGGGATGGGGATAATGAGCATAATGACCACTTCCTCCTTTCTCAGAACTGAAACTCATTCTAAATGTGTATTGTCAGTTTTTGCATAGAAACAGGTTGAGGCTGGGCATATTCTTGCTGTGAACTATCAATGTAACTCATATCATCGTACTGTATGTTAGTAGAATGTTATATTATTGTCCCTCTAAATCTGTAGAGGCAACTGAATGGTGACATGATACTGTGTAACCTGTGTGTGTGTGTGTGTGTGCGTGTGTGTGCGTGTGCGTGTGTGTGTTAAATACTAGCTGTTAGTTGGCATTCAGGCTTACAGCAATTGTATCTGGGAATTGTACTGTATATTAATAGATGTGTATGTTGCAAAATGTATAACATAGTTAGCCCAGATGACATGCTGCTGTCGTTAATAGCAACCACATAGCAACATAAACCATCAATGTATACCAAAGAAGAAAAGCCAACCACAGATAATAGATTTGTCTTTTGGCACTTTTATCTAAATTGACACATTGAGTATTACTGTAAGGAGCATGATAAGCATAATGTTTAAGGATGCTATAGGTCTTTCAGGTATAAGTCACAGAACCGCTTTAGCGAACACCTGCACAGTATTGTCCCATGACTTGGTTTCAGCACAGCAAAGGTCAAAGACATCTTCAGTATTTACCATAGAACTGTGGTATTGCCTGATAAGGGTTATGGGTGTGACCCGAATATACAAACTTTCCTCTTCGGTTTTGTGTTAATTTTCTATAGAAAAAACATGCTAAATGAAACTCTTACAAACATCTTTAAACTAAATATGTAACAAAGACACACAGTGCCTGTATTAGTATTTAATAAAGCATAAAATTGAACTGTGAGAGTATAAAAGCTACTGGGTGATGGATGATGTGATTGTTGTGTTTAAGTCGATTCGTACTGAGCATGTCACAGAAACAAAATGACGGCGTTATCATTTATTCTACTTTTTTCCACTATAAACCATCTGATCGCTTCAGTGATGGATTCCTCTTCCATTTTCCATTGCGCTCAACGTTTAACAGAAAAGACAGAGTTATGGGATGGATATTAATCCCTGTCTGTGTTTACGTGCGGTTCTATAAAAGACTAAACCTCTATTTCAGGAGAAGCCTTAAAGCTACTGTAATGGTTACCAGCAGCAAAAGTATGAGGCAAAGGTAGGTAACGTATTGTTCATTTTAAAACCCAATTTTTTCATACCTTCTGGCTTGATGTGGTTTCCATAACAATGCCTGTTCACATTTCTACAGAAGCCAGACCTTAATTAAAAAACACCCACCTTAAGTTTAGTGACAGCGTGAGTGTCTGAGTGCCCTGTACTGTATGCATGCTAACGGTGGTGCTCATGTTCTCCTGGTTCAGACTGCCAGTAAAACGTCTCCTAAAGGCAGGCTGACACGTCTATTGAGTCGCTGTCAGGCTCCCTGTGGATCTTTCTATCCCCCGGCCCCCCACACTAACACCACCCCCCCCGCTTGCTTCCTTTTACTGCAGTGTCAACCTGGCCCAGGGTTGTGTGGATTTACAGTGTGTTGTCTCTACAATAAGCCCATGTAACATATACAGCCTATGCATGAAACACAATTCTTTATCACATGTATGTAAATGTTGTCAGTTGGCTTTCAGTTGACATGATAAGACCCCGTTGTTTGCATGACGCTTGTCTTGTTTAAGTTGTGTGTGTGTGTGTGTGTGTGTGTGTGTGTGTGCGCGTATTTGAACCATATGTCTGTTTATGTTTATGTGATTATACATACATTATATATGATTGTGTGTATGTATGTGTGCATGTATTACTTTATATCGATGCATTATATGTGTCTCCGTGTTTGTACATGCATCTGTGTAGGCTTACCTACTGTTTATCTACATGTACACTTTTTACTTTACATTCTTTCGACATCGGCTTTAAACTGTTGTATTCTTTATCTCGGCCAGTTGGCTGCATAATAGTCTGCTGCAGAGGAACCATACGTGGAAACTGTTCCACCAGGCTCTCTGATTGGCGGGTGCCATTAAGCTTTTTTCATATACTGTACGTAACCAGCCTTCATTGTGTCTGGATGTTTAGCCGAGCATTAGCAGGTTATGTATGTATGACGTCACTCATCACCACGACAACTCTCATTTATTCTGAGCCCCGGCAGAGGTGATGTCCAATTGGCTGACAAAACCTCTGCAAAACAAATGAGACTGTAATGCATTTGAAATACAGGAAAGCTGTGAAAATGGTCAGTGACATTTGGTTTCAGTTTGAATTTAAGAATCCCCGTTGTGACAATAAAAGGTAACCTGGCAAGACCAGATATCTGTGTCTGTTAGACATATCCATTTGGGGAGTCGTCCATTGAAACAGATTCAAGAGGGCAGGCGCTTTCAAAAATATACTTTGCATGTGATTGGACGAACCTGTGAACCAGCAGACTATTATTTTTCTCACTGCAGTAGAAAAGACGGGGAAAGAGTGGAAACATATTTTCCATTGAGAAAAACCTTTGCTCTTCTAATACATTCTAATAAAACTGATGCTATATTTTATTATCTAGGTGTTTTCAACTCAAGTTGTTTCCAGGTAGCCTACGTCACACATAAACCACGCCCGTAGCTAAACTACGACGCTGATTGGCAACACACGAGGTTTATCGGCCTGAATCAACTCGATTTCCAAGCTCTCCAGACTGATTCGCATGACGAAGTGAAACTAAAAGCTTGTGAGATTAGGGTGGTCTTGATGGCCATGTAATCGGGTCATGGAACGGGTTATACTACCTCCCTGCTTCAGAATGAAATGTCGATCGGGTTTCTCATTTCTCTTCCGATCATGGTGTTTATATGAGCATTATCTTTCGGGTTGGGCTTTTAACCCGATTCCAATCGGAATAATAGAGTCCAGAAAATCATTCATTTAAAACAGTTTAAAATACAAGAATTAACAGGCTATGGCAATGATTTCAGTGACTGGTGATTGTCTCAAGTCAGTGAAAGTACTGGTTTTGTATGTTTGTTGTCGTTTGTGTGCGTTTTAGGGCTAATCTCACACATTGAATACCCACAAATGACATCAATGCCTGTTTGCACACTTTCTCATCTTGACTCCAGTTCTATCCAGTTTATTCTTGCTTTGTTTACTTGGCTGTCCTTTGCTGTGGTGTTTACGAGACGTCACCTTAATAAATCAAAACCATACACACATACTGTTACAGGTATTTCAATGATGAAGTCCGGGGTAATTTCTCTCTGTCTTGCTACCCCAATGAACATGCTTATTGCTTCCTATAATTCCATTAACTATTAGTGAACAGTAATTTATACTGTATATCTGCTAAAAGCAGGGTGATTAGTCCTGCAGGCAGCAAGGAATCAGCCAGGTCTGCTAAAAAAAACTAACAGATAGGCAAAAGTATCTTGAGAAATCGGTTTGGAAAAACTATCCACACTGATTTCTCATGCTCACTTTTTAAAGTGATTTCGTTCAGTGCTCCACCACTCTCTCTCTCTCCCTCTCTCTTCTCCCCCCCCTCTCTCTCTTTCTCTCTGAGTGCCTCGTCTGAAGGCTTGGACCTTGTAAGTCTCTGATTAATTGGCCAGGCGTTCAGCTCTGCCTGATAACTGCAGTGGGAGCTCCATAATGGGAATGTCATTTTCATGCTGCTTAAAGAGGAGCTTTATTACAGGGTATAAAGTAATGGGTGTTGCCATAAAGTGGCTCTGTATATGACTGGCATTTCTCCTCTCTGTCTTACACAGAATAATCGGGCACATTTGCGCTCCTGTTGTTACTCTAATTCAAACCTCATTGGCTGGACACTGCAGGAACCTCATTGGCTGGACGCTGCAGGGAGATGTAATGAAACTTCAACAGCTAAAGGCAGGCAAGCTTCTACAAATGTTTAAATGAACAGATTAGATAATTGTAGGCTACATGTACTGTTAACAATAATTATTTTATGTTACATGATTTAGGTGTGTGCATTGTGTTACCAATGCACACACCTAAATCATGTCATATCAGTCATATTTGTTCACCCGTTTTCTATCTGAGGGAAGTTGAGGGATCTTAAATGTAATTTATATATCTGTTAACTCAGCTTTAAAAAAAATTCCCCTTAAATATATTCTTGAACCAAATGCTATAACCTTCAGAAACCAGAACCAAAGCAGAGATTTGTTATACTAGTTCAGCTAATATCCTACAATATTTTATTTGTATTTTTTTGCTTATGACCAAGAAACTTGCAGAACGTCTGATCCCAAACACTCATACATATTTAGGTACAAATCACAAATCGAACTCTGTCTTATTGCAAACCATCATCATGGTTTCTACAGAACTTTCTGTAGAGCGAATTACTTCTTCCCACACAGCCTTAGCATGCTGTGCAGGCTAACCTTACTGTCGCACCTCCCGGCAGACACAAACGTAACACATTTTACACTGAAAACCTCCCGCAAATAACGAAGAGACATAAAAGTAATACCGCCACATCCAAAGACAAACAAAATCTGCAATAACACACAGAACCCGCGGGAGAGCACTTTAATTTGCAGTGAATGAAAAAGTTGTTTCCACAACCTCAACGCAATCTAACTCTGGCTTTCAATTTTGAAGTCGCAGAAAAAGTCTCCACATCCATCGCTCACCCTCACCACAGGGCCTGACGACATGCTACTTACAGTAGGCTATGTCTTTTATTAGGCCAAAAACCCCGCTGAGATTGGTGCAGAGGGATTGCACATTTCCATATTGTCATTAGCATAGACGGGCCATGCCGTACAGAGGACGTGTGTGGCCTGCTCCGCTGACAGACACGAGGAATTAACAGAGCATTACTCTCTGGAACTGATGAGCAGCGCCAGAGCTCCAGGCACTTAGGCAGTCAGGCGTTTTTGATGGGTTGATCCCTAAAGACAAGTCTGTACACAGAACAGCATGCTGGAAATTGACCCAATACCAATTAAACGTGCCTTACATAAACGACTAATTTGTTGTTGCAGAGTGGCGAGTATGGCTACATGCACTGCACAGTATACAGTGTATATATATATATATATATATATATACATACATACATAAATAGCTATGAAATATACTGTAAATGTAAATCATATCATAAATAAAAAAATTATATAAATGTAGGTCTACAAATACATATATTACATGTAAGTAAAAACAAAAAATATATGAATAGTACAAATCTGAGAATATGCTGCAGTGGTCTATTTATTTCTGCGGCTGTATACGTATATACAATATGGTGGAATGAAGTCTGCTTGATGTTGCGAACATCAAATGTGAAACTACTTTCATGTGCCGTGAGAAAAAAAGAGAAAAAAAGAAAAACGTCCATAAGACATTATGAAGAAGGATGCAATTCTCCACTGACATTTAAAAGAAACATATGAATCAGCAGCGAATATAGTGACATGAAGGAAAAGATGAACAGATGAGACCCTCTCAATCAATCCCAGAGTGTTTAATGGTCCAGAAATCCGCAAGGATTCAGATGTATATTCATTTTAATGGCAGATTAAGCGATTGCCTTTTGAAGGCCCGCCTGATCTCGCCGTCCAAAGAGGGAAGGATGTACATTTGTTCCTTGACTTTGAAATGAAGCTTACCATGAGAGCAAAGGGGCGAGACGTGGGGCAATGTGAGCGTATGAATGTGTAAATGAATGCTGCTGTGTGCGTTCTATCCCGTGGGATATTAGATTTGCACCTGCTGTGCGTCCAGGCGCCCAAGGTTAAACTCAGATAAGGCCCTTTGAATTGCGGGCATCATATATGCTGGACTCTGAGCGAGCACATCCACATTGTTATTATTACAGCGCTGAAGCTCATATCAACATCTCTGGTCCTCCACCAACCGCCGTGTTGACTTCCTGCGTCATGTGACCTCAGACAGAGCGACATTCATTCCTACCAGAGGAAATCAAAATGGGTGAAAGACAGAAAGAAAAAGAAGTCGTAGAAACAAAAAATAAACAAAAAACAGTTGGAATGTAATCGGAGCAAATGTTAATAAAAGCTCAGCTGGATAGATAAGCTCTGCATGGTTGGGAGGAAATGACAGAACACTGGTTCTGACAGGGGCTCTGGCTCAGCAAGGCATTGGCATGGCCTAGCTCCAACAAAGCTCTGCTTCAGTAAAATGAACTTTTAGCTTGCACTAAATACGCCCGTGCACTGAGCCCTATATCTCTCAGGAACACATTTCATAGTCTGAAATTCCTATTATGAATGTGGGGGTTTGTGTCCCAGCGCTGTGTTTGAGTTGACGCGCGTGTGTGTGTGTGCTAGTGCATGCGTGTATGTGTGTGTGTGTGTGCGCGCGCGTGCGTGTGTGTGTGTGCGTGTGTGCACCAGACAAATGTGGTTTAGAGCAGTAGGCTACTTCTGAAACAGTTTGAGCTACAACCCTAAAAATAAAGGGTACGATTGTGGGTCTCAAACAATTCAGTCCAGGACTGCTCAATTTTCCAGTCTGGGATCAGCCGTGTAGTTATAGCCTAGAGTCCATAGCCTTTAGCTTCTTTGCTAGCAGACCGCGTCTCACACCGTAGTGCCGAGTTGGAGTCCGAGTTGGAGTGCGCGTTGGAGTCCGTGTTGGAGTCCGCGTGTGGGACGTTGCTGTCCACACAGGACCGGTTACAGCAGAGTCACGTCTCAGCTTCCACAAGCGACTTACCGTACGTTCACACAGACGAGGGAGACAATGCGACCGCCCTCACTTTCAATGAGAGTTGGTGATTCACAGCAACAACAGACGGCCATTGCAAGCCAACTAGGCAGGGCAAAAATAGACTAGTGAGTGATGACACACAGGGACAACCAGTGGGAGTCAAGGTAGCTGTTGCTGAATCAATCAATCAATCAATAAGTCAATCAATCAATCAATCAATCAATCAATCAATCAATCAATCAATCAAACGAATAGGTAATAACTAGTTAGGCCTGGAGAGCGATTGACTGTATGAATGTAACTGTGTTGTTTCACTTTGTGTGTGTAGGACCCTCTTGAATACAAGATGGTTCATCTCAAGAGGGTTTTTCCTAATAAACCATTTACTATCAATAGTGTAAGTAAAGTAAGAGTGTGCTCCTCCTTTATCATCCGTGTGAGCAACAAGTCAAGGGTGAAAGGTCAGCACCTCAGCCTCTTCACCTCATAGCATGCCCACGACCACGTTTGTTGCCTTGTCGTTGTACTGAAACACCTCTGTTGTTTTATTGCTTGCACTGATCTGCTCTTAGCGGCTCACCTTGAAGCACATGAAGTGGTCCTGCGAGGCAACTCAAGGTGCTTAGCGACATACTGTAACAAGCTGAAGTGACTGCCGAGGTCACTTCTAATAGAGCTCTTCTTCATATGGCAACATCAAACAAATGGGCCTTTAATTAAGTCGCTCTGAATAAAAATGCCTGCTAATTGGCAATAATCTAAAACCTAACAAAAAATAAATTGAAACATTTATATATACAGTATATATACACATACATACTGTACAGTGTATGCAAGCAGCCCAAGTGTACCCGTTCAGGGGTGCACTTGAGGAGCACAGGTTTAGACACACACAGAATACAGGAAAGCACATCCAAATCAAATCTGTAAAAACAAAAAGTGCTTTCCTTCCCCGCCTGGGCCCTCTTCTCCCCATCATCTTCCCGTTGGCCCGGGCGGCGTCCCAGCTGCTGCGCAACCGGGGAAGAGCCCGGGCCGCCCTTGAGCGCGTGATGAATGACTTCCACGAGTGGAGCTGCGAGGAGAGAGCTTGTTTATAGTGGGAACATAACGCACCATAAATTCCACCTCTACTTCCCAGCCCTCAGATAACATTTTATCCAATTCTCCCGCACTGCTAGTGCTGATTAAAAGGCACTCAAAGTGTTGTGTAGCAACCTGTGCAACGCACCCCCACACACGCACACACACACACACCCCCACACACACCCCCACACACACACACACGCACGCACGCACGCACGCACATTTAGCTTTTCTTCTCTTCTTGCCCATGTTAGTTTTCGTCATAGTCTAAACCGAGGGTCTCAAACTCAAATTACTCATGGACCCACTTACAGTAAAGCGTGTGCATTTGCCTGTGTGCGCGTGTGCGTGTGTGTGTGTGGGGGGTGCGCTTAATTGTATAATTATATTAGCCAGAGAGTATTACTCTCAACATTGCTCAGCTATTTTGAGAGTTTATTCATTTTATACTTATCAGGGACGGTTTGTTCCTTGGGGCGATTGGGCGACGCACCGCCAAAGGGAGAACGAGAGAGGAGGGCATTTCAAACTTTACCGGTGTACGTTACTGTAGCTGAAAATTGTCCTGACCACTCTCATAGATGTTCACGTTAACGTCTTTTTTTCAGGCTCTTTAATGCATTCCCTATGGCTTCCGGGAGTGCTTGCATTAGCGTGTTTACGTAATACAAAACGTCCGTACGTATCTGTCAGTGATGTGCGTTGTCTACGCAACATTACCTTGAACGGTTCATCGCCGCACATTATGGATTGTGTCTCATCCGTTCTGTCTGCGTGACTAGCTAGTAATATCATAATAACAATATTAATTGGTAGGATCGTCTAGTGTGTATGCAATTGTGCCTTTCCATAACCGTTTTAACAATATTTAAAGGGACGCCAAACGTCAATGTTTTGCATTAATTTGAACCAAGGTGGCCGTAGACTACCGGTAACTTTCAACTGTAAGATTGGTCGAGAGCATTTTGCTGCACCTAAAACAATACGACAACTGAATCAGACTAGTATGAATTCATTATTTAAGATATTTAGTTGATTAATTAAATAGTAAAGCAGACATCTCTGCTTGTTTAGCCTATATGTTGCCATCTAGGGGTAGGCTAGTGGTATGGAACAAGCAAGGTGACAAGATACACTAAAACCAGAAATCGTAGGCTACAATGCAATGTGACAATAGCTAGTTGACTTAAAGCTATAGTAAGCGATTGCACTGTCAAATTCACAATAGGCTATAAATCTCATTGGTCTGCTGGCTGCCTGTTCTTTATGCTGGATAAAATCTGATGTCTGTTGCCGATACACAGTCCTGACTGTAAATAGTAACACTAACAAAGCGGTGCAGATGGCAACACACCACAATATCCTAGCCTTTGCTGTTGTTTTCAGTGTGTGTTGGGCAGAGCTTCCGACGGAAGCAAGCGGTTATTTTGTTTTAATCGACAAGCTTTCTCTAGAATGATTTAGATATCATTATTAGGCTATTGAAAGGGTCACCAAAACAATAGCCCTCCCTAATTTCCTGAGCAGAAGCCGTCACTCTTACTTATATCGTTATCATGTTTGGTTACAGTAAGACATGATCTAGAGAATTTAATGAAAACATCAAATGAAATAAAATCATCTGTTTGGTTTTTATCAGCAGGAAACCGATGGAGTGCCTACTCCGGGTAGGGAATGAGTCCTTACCCCAAGTGAAGTTCAAGTTCAAGTACCTCGGGGTCTTATTCGCGAGTGAGGGGACAATGGAGCAGGAGATTGGCTGGAGAATCGGCGCAGCAGGAGCGGTATTGCAATCACTTTACCGCACCGTTGTGTCGAAAAGATAGCTGAGCCGGAAGGCAAAGCTCTCGATCTTCCGGGCAATTTTCGTTCCTACCCTCACCTATGGTCATGAAGGGTGG
>JAODTR010015969.1:0-26341 GCA_025399935.1 Amblyopsis rosae
AGCTTAGTGCGACATCTAGTGGCAGCAAGTCATATAGACCCTCTGTGAGCTTAGTGCGACATCTAGTGGCAGCAAGTAATATAGACCCTCTGTGAGCTTAGTGTGACATCTATCGGCAGCCAGCCAGTCATTTTGAAAAATCTTAACACTATTTGAACTCTAACAGGGTGAGAGGGGACCTGCTGGACTACCTGGAAATGTTGTGAGTACCAAATATATATATTTCATTTTTAATATATTTCATATAGTGTTCTACAATACACTTACAATACAATTACAATTACACTGCCTAGTATGTACAGTACAGTACAATATAGTACAAATACACTATATTCATATCGATATAATGGGAACACAGCTTTATTTTCAACTTTTGTTCTAGGTTCAAAATGATGGCCTGAAGGGTGAAGCAGTGAGTGAACTCATAATTACAGTACAACTGAATCTTTCGCGTTGTCTACAATTACCACATACAGCAGCTTTACTAGGTCTCTGTTCACATACTATCTCCAACATACAGATATTACTTTTGCAGGGACCCCCGGGGCCTGCTGGCTCTCCAGGAACTGATGGCCCCCCAGGACCACCGGTATGGATCGCCATATACCCTGTCCATCATAGGCATTTCCTTTTGCCCTGACATTTTTCAAGTCCACAACAGTCCATATGTTGTTTATATAATACACTCATGTTTATATAATAGACTCATGTTGAGAGCTATGCCATCATACAAAATGGCTGATTGTGTGTTGTATGACTTGATGTTGACTAGTATGTTGTGGTTTTTGTTATTAGGGACTTCCTGGTCCACAAGGTTTGCCCGGGGAGCCTGGAGAGTTTGGACAAAGGGTAATAATAGGTTAATAGTGAATGATACACACATTCCTAAATATGCCTTGCACAAAACAAATAAATAAATAATAATAATAATAATAATAATTATAATTATTATTATTATTATTATAATACCAACCATATATATTAGCTATATCGCAACTGAGGAGTGTACATCCTTAATTATATAGTGCTGGTCCTGACCTCCCTGTTATGGGGCCCTTCTACCTAACGCGTGAGCCATGTAAACCATTTTGCCATTGGCACTCAGTCATGTCTCAAACCCCATATGTTCCACTACAATCATACCTGTTTAAAGATAGTTTCCTGTTAGTCTCTGCATAAATACATACAGAACAGAAACAAGAAATAGCTACTGAATATAATATTTTTGTATAGAATGTTCAGATAACTGAAAATTAGCATGATTTACTGTAAGCAAGGGTAGTAGTCAGTAACTAAGACTGGTTACTACCATAGGGGTGCTGAAGCTAGTTCCAGAGAGTGAGTGCTCTATGAAGTGGTCTGTGGTTCTAATCCACCTTCCTTCCCTGGCCATGTAGGCAATGCTGATAGCTGAAAGCATGTCAGCAATCAAAATCCTTTATCTTTTAGACAGTAAATAATTAATTATGTTCATTAGGCTACACAACAAACAGAGATAAGCCATAATAATTACTGAGATGTGTGTATCCGTATTGTCTAGTATGCCCAGCTGGTCATTTTAAAAGTCAATGTTAACACATTGTTTTCAGTCCCGAGCACCTTGCCAATAATCCATCCACCAGTTGTAGTTGGTTGAGCTCTGAATATGTCACCCGCCATCCTTAAATGACTAACAGGAGCAGTCTGAGGAGACATGTAGTGTGCCTCACCATGCAGCAGAGGGCAGCATATTCACTTGTTGTGTTTAATGGTGCACTTCTTTCAGGGGAAGAAAGGTGAAGCTGGGTTACCCGGAGTGGATGGACTTCCTGGAACACAAGTAAGGGCTATTTCTGTTTCATAGTGTTTAAATACAATTCGCAATTTATATACATTTTATACCTTAGAATGAAAATATTTGACATAAACTGATAAAAGACATTTTAATGCATTTGTATGTTGGTCACTAACTAACTGAAACGCCAACACTTTTTTTTCTCATAACATTTGTTATGAAGGAATATGCAGTAGGACGTGATTCTCTTGTATTTGTAATTTAATTATTACATATTTTTCTTTCAGAATATCAGCATAGCAATAGCTTCCTCTATTGGCTACAGGTTGACACTGATCTAGGCACTGCTTGTGTTCATTTTGCATTTTGCCACCACCATCAACAACAGACAGGGACTAATGCAATTATCTCAGTTTGTTTTGAACCATGTTGGTCCATTAGTGAATGGATTTTACACATGAGTATATGTTTGATGAGGCCATAAACCAGCAACACAAACTGATATTATTTTGTGTATTGCAGGGCCCTCAAGGTCCTGCTGGGCCTTCAGGAAACCCTGGACGCACTGGACCCCCGGTAAATAAGAGATAATTTTACCATCTAGCTTCTACCATCTACTATTTCCACACTATCTATGTTAAAGATATGCTGCACTGTATGCATATTCTACCCTTACATGTTGTATTCAGTTACTTTGAGTAATAATAATGATGATGATAATAATAATAATAATAATAATAATAATAATAATAATAGCTATGTTTTTTCTACAAAGGGTCTCCCTGGAGAAATTGGATTTTCAGGCAAACCTGGAGAGCCAGGCAAACCTGTAAGAAATCTACTTATTCTTCAAGTTGTATTTGTATTAATGTAGATGTATTCATTATTGCATTCTGTAAATGCTCCTGTTTTGTCTATCTCTGTTATTCAAAGGGTTTACCTGGTAAAGATGGCTTGGATGGTCTTCCTGGAAATGATGGGACGATGGTAAATTGTACTTTAAAGTATAGCTATTGTGCTGGCACAACTTCACAATAGCATCCTTTATACTAGCTAATGGCTGTAGCTTGGAGTTGGAAATCAATCTGAATGCCTGTAAGCTACCGACTGTAAAGTGTGCTTCGACTAATGTGTAACAAAGTCTTTTTGGACTGGATTACCTGAACCCCACAGTAAGACAGCATAATATGTTATGCAGTTCAGAAATGCTTGTGATGCTTGTTTTGTAAAGGGACCAAGAGGAGAACGTGGAACAGATGGTTTTCCTGGCAAACCTGGGCCTAAGGTACCAATATTCTGCCTGGAAACCATCCACATCATATAGCTGCAGGAACCCAGACTGGAACTATGATATGTTGCATTTTGTAATGAGTGGGACTGTTCAGTATTGTGTTAATATACTGTACAATAGTAGAACTTAGTAGTTCAACTACTGTATCACTGTCAAATACAATGTACAGAGTAAACAAATAGCAACTCTAATAATACTCTTGATAAAGAAGCCTGCTAAATATGAACAAAGCCATGTTGTTTTATGTGTAATAATAATAGTAATAAACTTTATTTGTATAGCACCTTGCATACACAATGTGCAACTCAATGTGATTTACAGTTAAAAACATTTGAAAAACAAAGGATGAAGTATTGCTCTCTGCCCCCCAGGGTGAGGATGGCCCACCTGGTCCAAGAGGACCTCAAGGGGAGAGGGTGAGTTCACACATGGTGTCACAAGTTGTCCATCAGACATCTCATATTCAGTCCTAACAAGCCCTGTCTGTGCATGCAACAGGGAGATGCTGGTGTGCATGGCCAGCAGGGAGTGGAAGGTCCAAGAGGAGAGAAAGGTGTCGCGGTAGGTATATTGTCATGCCCTGCAGATCATTTACACCAACAAAGCTGTTATTTGACTAGCTGTGTTTAGGCTTCTACAGAACAATTATACATGACACAATATCATTAGTATTCATCAGGGAGAAATGTAGTCTTGATAAGTGATTTTATTTTTAAATATCTAAGCAACAAATGCTCACATTCTTATAGTCCTGCGTGCAAAATACTGGCCAACACAAAATGGAACAAAAAAACAACCATAAACATCACCCAAACATTTATGCAGGTTGAAGCAAAATAAATCCCAAATCAGGGTCCAAGCATTATGAACAGTTAGCCCAAATAACCTTGTTTGTTTTGGTTCATAGGGAGAAAAAGGAATAGATGGAGCACTTGGGCCCAAAGGTGAAAAGGGTGACAAGGTAAGAGAGACATTGGATAAACCAAGCTATAGTGAAAACATTTAAACGGACCCATTATGAATTGTTACCTAAGTGTGAACTAAGTTAAATAATTGTTGAATCCGTGTCCTGTATGCCCTGTTAGTTATGGAGCCACTGTTCTGGGTGGCGGTAATAGTCACCCCGAGGTACTAGCGGTAATAAGGTAATTAGCATGCAGACATTGAGAGAACACTGTCTCCTGCCCCAGGGTGAACTTGGAGCCAGGGGACTTCCCGGTATTCCAGGAAACGTGAGTGAAGTCACATTACTGTATGTGCTCACATGATACATATTGTATGATTGTGGAATACCACAAACGCTGCAACATAATAATGTAACTTTGGCACATTTATTATTGGCATATGCCTGTTTATTTATATTTAACTCTGATGAAGAAAGCCTCTCAATTAATAGTGTAATCAAAATAATTGCATTTGTTATTTGTTCTTAATTTACAGGTGGCTGAAGTTATCCCTCAGCCTGGCGAGCCAGTAAGTGTTCATAATCTGGTTTGTGTGAAGATATATGAATGTGAAGGGGATTCTAGACAGTTTTTTACATAATATTTCCTCAATAAACAGTAAGTTTTCTGTCAGGCATTATTTTGAGTTTTTCTTATCTAGGGAAAACCAGGAGAGAAAGGAGAAAAGGGAGACCAAGGGAAACCAGGAGATGTAGTGAGTGACGGTTGTTCATTTCGTTTATATACTGATTTTCTTAGTTTTTGTTCCGTATTCGCTCAATTTATTAATTTGGTAGTTGCCATGACTGACCACTAGATGTCAGTAGCTGCCCACAAGGCATGTATGTGTAATCTAACCAAAGGAAGCCCTGTTGTGCTGTAATGTGGTGGACAGACTACATACTGTACAGTACAGTATTCCCGATCACAGCTAACAGAATAGCAGTTACAGTAATGCTAAACAAAATACATTCTGCACACATACACACACAAGCAAACCCAATAAACTTTTTGGAGAAGCAGTTATTGATAATATATTCTCTCTGCCTCTTACTATAAATGCACCCAACAGAGGTGATGAAGTGCCCTGCTAATTACTGTCACAGGACATTACATCAATTATCCATACAGTACAAGGACATTGCTCTTATGTACAAGTTCATACATTTTCAATCATTACTTGAAATAACTGCACAATTAAATTAAATTAAACAATTCTTAAATTCGTAAACAATTATTGTCACAGCAAAATGTATTACAGTAGGCAGAACCTTGCCAGTGACTTATTGTCCAAGAAGAATACAACAAGAAAACACGCACGTTTTTCTGTTCTGTGTGCTCCAGTGGGGTTTGACAGTATTGGATTTACTAGACAATTAGTGTTTTAATAAGGTCTGTACCATCTCTGAAGGGTCCAAGAGGATTGCCCGGTGAGCAAGGCTTTAAGGGACAGCAAGGCCCACATGTAAGGAAGTAGTGCTCCATATCTTTTCATATATAATTATCAATACAATCATGAATATCAAAAACAGATGGCGTGGTCTTTTTTTCCAGAGACTTCTATTGTATTCAGTATACAGCTGTGGAAAACACTAAGAGACCATTCTGCAACAATTCTTTGGATTTACTATTTACACATTTTTATATTATATATGTATTTTTACATTTACGTATATTTATAGACTCTTATTTTATTATATATATTTTATCTGTACAGTATATTTATACTATTATTTAAAAACACAATGGTATACTGACATGAATAGCTATAGATGTGTATATAGACAACAGCACCAAGATGTATTGTATTCTGAATATTGACTTGTTATTGTTTTCTCTAAACCAGGGATCCAAGGGTGACACTGGACTTGCCGGGGAGCCCGGACGCATTGGGGACCCTGTGAGTTGTCCGGCTTGGGGCTTGAAGGGAGCAATGTAGTGTCAGACACTGTAATAACGGAGCGTGTTCCTCGCAGGGTCCACCCGGATTAGGCGGCCCTCAAGGTATTCGTGGATTACCTGGCAACGTGGTAGGTCGTCTGCAGCTAGGTGAAAAACATGGCGTCCTCTGCTTTCAAACCGAATATCAATTATATTTGGCATTGTTTAACTTGAGGGGTTTTGTCCCTATTTGTTTTAATTTCCTAACTGAGTAGAGTTTAAATCAATAAAGATACAGAGATATTTTAATCCTCCATTTGTTCTCATTGTAGGGTGTACCAGGAATCATTGGACCTCCAGGACTTGCCGGACAACGAGGAGAGAAGGTCAGTTAATTGAAAAGTGTGGTTATTTTTAGTTGTCTGGTGTTCAAACGCATTCAGGGTGCTGCAGAGAGGAGCGGCATGACCTTGGCATGACCTTGGGTGTCCTCCATCGTTGTTGAAATAGTTCTAGTCTCATGCCGTGTTTTGCTCAGGAGGACAGGCTTTCAGAACACATTTTTCAGGACACGTTCTATTTCATGCCTCCCCACTTTTTCATATGCCTCTTTCCCCCATCTTTCTGAAATGTAGTGCCATTTTATGAATTTGTAATTTGTCAAATAGGATCTGTTCTTGGCCCTACTCCCAGGTTTAAATTAATTGCCTTTACCGGTTAACACATTTGACAGAGTAAAACCGAATAGAAATGCTTTAATAATTTTCTGTAAGTGAAAGGAAACTTGAACTTAACACCTTGTTAACTGACTAAATACTTATACTGTAGTAAAAATACTATATACATTATTTCTGTATACTGAATGTCACTTAGCTACGATAAAACATGGTACTTAGCCATGTTTTATACATGGCTAAGTGCCATGTTATATACATCAAAAAATTACCCACAGTCAAGAGATTATTATTATTATTACATACAGAGAAAGGAGAGACTTCTGGACTTAATGCTGTGTTTAGCTGGTTAACTTACCTACGTATCTACGATCCACGCAGCTATGTTTCCAACTCTTCCTAACTTTTATTAAACTGCCTAAAATCTCAGACTAGTCACACAAAATATAATTAGTTTCTTAGTAGATACGTTATCATTTGGTTTTAAATGGTAAATATGCAATGACAATCATTGAAAATGAGAGGCATGGCAGACAATTAGATGATTCACGAACCATGTCCACAGAACAGCTGTTGGTTCAGGGCATTAATGCTTTTCCTCCCATGACTTCCATTAAAACAATCTAGCCTGTGGTCTTGCTGTTCACACTGTGCAGCATTACTTTAAGTTGTTGTCTCCCTTTATGGAGGGTATCTGCCAACTGTCTAACATTATGAGCAGCACTTAATTTACTATATCTCACTTTTACTTTTAGGGTGAACTGGGTAAAGAAGGGCGTGCCGGCCCCCCGGGTCCTCCTGGAGACCCTGGTTTGACTGGACCCCCCGGACCACTGGGAAAGGGCAAAGACGGGCAAAACGTAAGACACTGACATGTCAATTGTCTTACTGTTGAAATGTATTCCTGTCGCATACAAACTGTAACATTCTGACCCAGACTCAAGAGCTTGGCTGGCTCGCTTCCAGTTAGTCCATTAAGAACATAGAGATGTCAGTCTCAGACGTGTCTCTGGATGTTCCCCTCTCATAGGAAGTGTGTTTGTGCCACCCATACTGTACACTAACCTTGATGACTATAATTAACCCTTCTTTACCTCAGAGGAACTAATTAGTGAAATGGAACGTTTAAGGAAAGACATGGGGCAGATATGTGGTTAGCACTTATACCCTCAAAACCCATTTTATTTACCATCTTTAATGACTGGAAAATGTATTTTACCTGAGTTGGCACATTGAGGTTTTGCAGCCCAACACATATGATAATTTCTCACCACAGACGTGCAGTCAATCTGGAGCCAGCAGCAACAGGAAACAAACATTATTAACAGACATTGTCTTAAACCAGCACATTGACTTCAACCAATTTTTTCCTTGCAGCCGTTTTCTTTGTACTGTGGCCAGGTGCAGGCCTTGGGCTTAGCAATAGTGTACAGTACTTTGAAGTATAATGGATTCATTTCAAAAGTGTCTTAATTGTAGTGCTTGACTGTCAAGTTGTTTGATTAATGTAATTTGTCCTGTTACAGGGAGAGGCAGGCCCACCGGGGATTCAAGGACCTCCGGGACCAAAAGTAATGTTATTTTACCCTCACTTATAAAAGAGTGTGTGTGTGTGTGTGTGATAAAAAAAAAAAAAAAAAAACACCCTCCTTAGGGATAATACAAAAGCCCTCCTAGATTTATTCTGGCACAGAAGAAGAAGAATATCATGAATTTGTGTTGGAAGAAGCAGAAGCAATCTATTTGGCCAGCACGCTGTGACCACAGAACTGTGACTGTGAAGAGCTTGCTATTGGCGGCGCGGGATGGCAAAGGCATGACGGGCAGGGAGGTGGATTTAAGGTGTTGAATTGTTCACCCTGAACACCTAATGTTTCCCCTGCTGGATACCTAAATTTCACCCGCAGATTGGATCCTTTTTTTGTTCATTATAGATAAACAGTAATGTGGTATTTCTGGGATCAGCAACCACTGCACTATGGACAGTAATATCATCACTGAGCAAGTCTCTTAGTAGAACATTGTGATTGAAATGACATTACCTGAGTGAGGCAGGGGATAGCAAATTGATTTCCATGTCCCCCAGGGAATGCCGGGGTCACAAGGACTTCAGGGATTACCAGGGGACAGGGGCCCCACAGGAGAAGGAAAAGTGGGCCCGCAGGTAATAAACATGACTTGTCAGCTTTATGGAAAATGCCTGTTTGGGAACATTTGTCATGTGACACCTATTGTATGCCGAATAGTGTGGTGTGGTAAAATTGGACAATATTTGTCTTTTTACAGGGACCGCTTGGGCCTAGTGGAGATCCCGGACCAGCGGTAAACATCCAATGATGTTTCTATGCAATTTCTACTTCAGGAGCATCAACTGTTTGCATTGTTTCTAATATTGGTGTACTGCTGTTTCTGTCGCAGGGCATGAGGGGGCCACCAGGGGTCGCTGGGCCCCAGGGCCCTTCTGGACATAATGTAAGTTGAAATAATTCAGGGCCCTATCTTCCAACTCGCTCAATATGGCAACGCAAGTGTCTTTGCTAGTTTCAGACCGACGCAGTTGTAATTATCCCGTCTCAGGTTGTTTAGCAAATTAACTTGCAGCCATTTGTGCACCCGTGGGTGTTTTGGTCTAAACATGAGGTGTGCTTTGCTGACGCACTGAAACTGTTGGTGCATTGCTATCTTGAGGCAGCGAGAAAGGATCTGCGGTTGACCAACAAATACCTAGTCTAAAGTCAATGGCGCTGCGCATTATAAAGCTTATGGTGGGTACACAACGTGCATAGCCTACACTGCTTATTACACACACAGGGAAGCAACCAAAGGATGGAATCCTGCTATTGCCAAACATTGTCTGCTCATGTGTTTTCACTTTCTCTGCAGAGAAGCCCTCCTTCTGACTTTAATAATAATAAAATAATAATAATACATTTGATTTCAGGACGCCTTTCAAAACACTCAAGGACATCTTACATTGTACACAGGCAAATATAAAGTTACATATAAAACATTTGGTTAAATAATGCAGCTTTTGACTTTTAACTAAGGCAGGGACATACATTATAGAAACAATATACAGTTAAATTAAAAAGATTTGGGAAATATAACAAAATAAAATAATAATACATGCTTATTGGGAGGGCAGGGGAGAAAAGTGATAGTGGAACAGAAGGTCAAATGCTATAGGCAACCCTGAAGAGATGAGTCTTGAGAAGCTTAGCCAAAGAGGTGACGGTGGTAGCATGTCGTATGTGCACTTTACTTTAATAGTACAGTAATCTGCCAAGGTGTTAAGTGTACCTGTATTTTTAAAGGGAATGAGAGATGACTGGTTGGTTTATTGTACTATATGTTAAGCCTAAAATACACGCATTAATTATCAAGAGAGTAAGTACAACCATTTAGAACCATGTGCCTGGCGCAACGACCGTTTTATCCGCTGTTAAACTAGGAATAGTGGATTTTGACATGCTGAAAATGCACTTTCACTTTGCGCTTTAGACCGTGCACTTAGATATTTATCTACAATATTAGATAAGTTAATATAGTGCCCTACACCTTTTTGGGTGGCGGATTGATAGAGACGTGGTGTCTGCTTTTGGTTTGGTTGCTGAACAGTGTTCCGTTAGGTATCGTTTACCACATGTAAGCTTTACTTCAACCGTTCAATAACACAACATTGTTCCTTCACTAATTTCTTTCCAATTGCAGGGCCTGCCTGGAAGACCAGGCGAGAAGGGATCTCAAGGAGAGCCTGTACGTAGGAAAGAGTCACTTCAGACATGACCCCCATATATAACTTCTATTACTATAAAGTAGTAATATAGTATATATAATATAATAGTAGTTATATACTGTGTATATATAAACAATCGTTATCATCTAAAAAACAGATTTCATTATGTTTTATGCTATGACCTCCCAGAAGCGTCTATCTTACTGAACAGAGAGCATTGTGCATGCATACCACAATGAACCTATGTTCATTATAGTGCCGGCATGGGGCTGTCATTTTAATTAAATCGAAAATTGGGCATCAAACCTAAAGGGACAGTTATGTCAATGTTTATGGCCCGTTTCTAATCTTATGAGCTATGAATGTTTGATAAGTTTATATAATGGCATGATTTACTCCTCTGTCCAAGGCCATAAAAACGCATCAGTTTGTTTTGAGAGTCTGAAACACACTGCACAAATTACACAGATGATGTGGCAAGGCCACAGATATAGCGACACATGGTCAGTGCCAAATAATCATTACGGTAAAAACATGCATTCATTTATGTTCAGAACAGACGTGTCCACCATTGCACTATTTACAGAATGAAAAACAATAAGGGTGCATACTGTAAACACCTACTGTATACAGTGTATGCACTAACTGCTTTTCATTCATTCATTCATTAATTCATTCATTATTGTCCCTTAGGGGAAAGCAGCAGACCTCTCAGACCTGAATCTCAAGGTAAGGAAGTCTTTGTGCTATTTGTCCTGGTGTGCATACGCATGCCGAGATGAGCTAAATACCGAATGAAACCTTTTAGGACGTGTGTTCCGACTGTCCCGCCGGACCAGTCGGTCCTCCCGGACTTCCAGGGTCACCCGGAGACAAAGGACAGCCAGGACTGCCAGGGAAAGACGGCCAGGATGGTTACCAAGTAGGGAAACGCTGAAATAATGCTGACACATTCCATTAGCTTTGGCTCTGATACTGTACATTCTGAGTAACTCACACTTAGTAATAACTATTATTATACAACAGTATTACTACAGCCTTACATATGTTCTTATTAGTGTGTCAGATTTTAGCCCTAATAACAATGAGCTGCTAGCTACACATGCTTTTAGCATCCATCACTGGGTATGAGGAATAGAACGGCTTGCTCCGCCTCATTAGGCAGGCCTCCTCTGGGGCAAGCAGTGAACAATTAGGGCCCGATGACAGGGCCTCTGATTGGCCCGTTAGATACTAATAGTGGTCTGTGTCCTTCCAGGGCCAGCAAGGGACAGCTGGACCCCCGGGGCCTCCTGGAGCTGAGGGAGCAAAGGCAAGTCCATAACCACATGTTTACCTCTGCTCTGTTACTACTAATTGTGGGCTATTAAGGTGATGGGGTGCTGCTGTTTTGTTTACATAATCATGTACTATTTCTACACCACATTCGATGAATACGATTGAATCCTTACTGCACACAACTACCCTTGTGTGTGGTGTATTCATCTGTTTTACCCCTCAGGGCATAAAAGGTGATCGAGGGCCAGCAGGGGCACCTGGAGATAAAGGTGACAAGGTATGAATAGTGTATATTAATCATCATTGATTATGCCCCCTCATTTGTTTTTGTTTGGTTTCTCAATAGACTTTATGTGATTTAGTTCCTTTCAACGGTAAACGAATGCAACCACGGTGGCATTATAATGTCCTTTTTCTGTGCCTTGACAGGGCCATCCAGGACCCCCCGGTCATCCAGGAGCGGCTGGTTTAATGGGCATACCTGTAAGTTGTTCTGTCACTTGGCACTGTAGGTAGGGGCAGGAAGCTGAGGGCGTCGGTTACTCAACAACAGAGAAGATGCAGTGGAGTTTGAGTGTTGATTGAGTCAATGCACTAATGATTGAGCCTGCTTCTGAGAGCCTTTCTATTGGCTTTACTGTATTTATAGTTTGATGTGATATTCAAGGAACAGTTGCACCAGTGTCACACAGCAAGCTGTAAGCTCGTTATACGCTGTGTCATTTTGGCATGGCCTAGACGAAAGATGACCAATGTGAAAGAAATGCAGCTTTGGTCGTAGGTTCTAAGATGGCTGCTGTCAGCAATCCATGACCTACAGTATGTCTACTAACCAACCAATGGGAATGCAGCATGAAATTAGCACTGATCATGTCCAAATGTTATTGAGCTTGTTAAGAATTGCTACAAACATTAAACTTGAACTACTCTAATAAGAATATTACTTTTGAACCTCAATAACAACCCTTTTCCCTATTTAGGGTAACGATGGGCAACCTGGCCCCGTCGGTCCTCCAGGATCCCCTGGAGAGAAGGTAAGGCCTTAGAGAACCCAATACCTACAAGTCATTACAAACCTGCTCTCTCTAGCATGTAGGGCAGCCAGCCTCAGGCCAAATAGGGGCTGTTAATCATGTGTTTCTTCATTGACGCCAACCTGTTTGTTTTTGTTTTGCATGTGTTCTTTACTAGGGCAAAGAGGGTCTCCAAGGAATCCAGGGTCCACCGGGCCTTCCAGGACTAATAGTAGGAAATAGTTTGCTCCGCAGCATGATCCAAACACGCTGTAGCATTTAACTCTATGTTAGCATTATAAATAGTAACAACACGTGCTTCAGAGTTGGTAACACAAATGTGCCACAGTACCGCTGTATGCCCCCTAACGGTTCATTGAAATTGGGTGTTTCTGTGTCTATCTCTATAGACAGACGTGTGCTTAATGAGAGATTTTATTTTTGTCATGCAGGGACAGCCGGGAAAAATGGGAAAAGACGGGCGTCCGGGTGAAACAGGAGAACCTGTAAGTGGAGCATCTTGCCTATCAATCAGTCCGTTACTCATCTGTCAGTTAGACAGAGAGGCCCCTCCGTCTGAAACCCTCCCCATGATAGACATGAGCTTTAATGTTAATGGGCTGTACATTTCCTGTGTGAAATGCACACTGTAAAAACGTGTTTTACAGCTCATGTCTCTGTTGTGATTACAGGGCAAACAAGGGGAGCCTGGACAGCCAGGAAATTCTGGACTTCGAGGACTTCCTGTACGTAATTATAAAACCAGACAGGTTTAGTACACTACTCCTGTTAAAAACATAACAGTGTTATGTTTTCATACAGGGCTTTAGGGGCCCCCGAGGAGAAGCTGGACTCTCTGGGTCTAAGGTCAGTGGGTTACCATCTTGGATTATAATACAGCAGAATTGCAGCACAGAAAGTGAATACTGTACACAATAACATACAGTTGACCACATACTGTCCACCAGTGCAACTACTGTACTACAGCAAAGAAGAAGGAACTATGCCACTTAACAGTGCTGTTAGCATGAGAGGGAGGGGCTTGACAGGGACTTAATTAACACAGCTATACTGCATGTGACATCAGACACATTCAGAGCCACCATGAAATATGTGACAGCTGCACTTTTAAGAGTCTGTGCACCTGCTGTCTCTCATTGAGCACAGACCCCTTCCCCTACACCCCTAGGTAAGTGCTGTGCCACAGCGCTGTGAAATATAACGTAGCATGGCTCATTACAGACAGCTCTGACTGAGTCACGATGAGCCGCGCCAACCAGATATCCTCGGAACTCTAGCCATCATCCAGCACTGATGCCTGTGTTCACAGCAGACTTACAGTATTATTCCACTGTACTTGCCTTTAGATGTCTGAATATCCTAATGACCTTTCTTTCCAACAGATTGCTACAGCCTATTCAATAGACTGTTATTCTATCCCACCTGGCAGGCAATTAGCTTGTTTTAAGTGTTTTTTTCTGTTTAATTACAGATAAGCTTAGGAAGTGTGTATGGACACACAAATCATTTACTTACTACTTTACTACTGACACTATGAACTATTAAATGATATTTATTATTAATTATCTTACTTAATGAATGGATATGACACAAATCAGCCTGCAATTCAGTGACTTTCTATTAAAATTATAAAATTGGATATGGATTACTGAAATCCCTACAAAATTGCTTTAGTTTTCGTCTCTAAATCAGTTTTTCAGAGGGGTTCAGCCCCTAATGTGAATGTTACATAGGTCTATATGACTTCCAAATACCAAACGTCACTGTAGGCCTATCACATCATAGGCTACATTAATATACAGTAGGCATACTTCTATGTTTTTGTACTACTTTTATGTATTTGCATTGACTTGTTTAAAAATTGGGGAGGGGATACATTAAAGGCAAAGTCATTCTCGAGAACGCTTGCTAACTTTGAACTAAATTATAAATAAAGTCCCTCAGAAGCTTCGCACCACACATTGAAATGTATTGCAAAGCCAAGCAGCATTTTTGTTGTGAAGGCTGTGTAGAAGTACCAAATCATTTTTTCAGCATGCACAGGGAATGGTAAACTAACAAATGCGATAATTTGGTAAATTTGACAAAAAGTGAATTTGCTTACAATTAGTTTTAGAAAATGTTGAGCATCAACAACTTAATTTCCTGCATTCAGGTGAATTTATATGCACCAATGTGTGCCTTTTCTGCACCAAATTCTGGTGAAAAGGTCTATTTACGTAAAGGCAAACACAAGGTGATATTCTTACATGGAGTGGTTCAATATGCATCCCCTGCATTCCCCCTGAAATCTACAACTGTGTATTTGTTGAATTGTTTGGTGTGCAAAAAAGCAATTTAGGTGTGCTTCCTTGAGCAAGCATCTAAAATCACCATTTCATCAACAGGGAGAAGATGGAAAGCCAGGATTACCTGGGCGCGAGGGAAAACCTGGGAAGGATGTAGGTTCATGCATAGCCAGATAGAACTATGCATTTTGATATTAAGCATTTCACTGGTCTAAAATGTATTTATCTGTAAGGGTTCTACGGGCCCTCCAGGTCCAGATGGACTCATGGGGCCAAGAGGGGAATCGGTAAGTCACTTTTTGTCATATCCCCAAATTCTCCCCTCTGTTTTCAACATACTGTCACTTTGGCCAGAGAAATTACCACTTTTTCCAGTTGTCCAGTTGATACCAACAGCAAGAACAGATTGTTTGAAAATCATTGTCATGTGGATCTGATTGGTTGAAGGTTGTCCAATGGCTTGTTAAGAACATGGGAACTTCAGATTAAGCCATTTGATCCACCTGATGTTCTTCTCGGTATAGGTTTCCTCTGCTTTTTTTATTGTTTCTTTGTTTATTTCTCAGGGTAAACCGGGTGATCCTGGACCATCAGGAAAACCAGGCAACGCTGGAACACCTGTAGGTTATTTATATTCTACTGCATATATTATTTACAGTCATATATATCACAGCAACATTTCAATTAATCTACATTTCCGGAACTGAAGAAGTGCTTAGTCACCACCAGAAGAATTACTACGGTTATATGATAGCCGAAAAGGCCTGTGTGGTGAAGAGATTCTATACAGTATGAATATATGAATGCCAACAAGGAAAAAGCTTCAACCATAAATGATGATATGAGAGAGGGAAGGTGATTTCAAAAGTATTTACATAAACTTTTGGATCAGACAGAGCGCAATTAAATGTGTTATTGTACAATGTAGTATTTAAGTTGTAATATAAAACCAAAAATCTAACAGATACAATACAGTAGATGATAGTTTTATTATTTGTACAATGAACAAAAAACACTTGGTATCAGTTTTTACCAATTCTGATTACAGTCTGACAAGTATAAACAGTAACATGTAGGCTACAGTACCTACTGTATGTCCAAGTCAAGCCACTTGAACCCAAAGTCAATTCTCAGGTAATTGTCTTCATACATCTACAGTAAATAAATAAAACGGTGACTTGTCTGACTTTAATTTCACATTTAACCTGCAATCACTTAGCTCTGCACACAGACACTATCACGTTATGTGCATGTTTTGTGGGGTTGCTTCCTTTTGTCTCGACATCATGGAATTCCTCTCCCCTCCGTGGCTGGCACAGCCATCTTGTTACCAGCCCTTGTAAATATGAATATTAATCTGTTACAGATGGCATGTTCAACCGCAAGGTCATTTTATGAGCTTCTTATCTAGGGAAACGCTGCATGTTGATGATAGCTCCAGCTAAATGTTAATCGCAGCCTTCTCGGTAATGAGTGTGGCTTTTAGATATAAAGCACGGTATGCCACTTGTATGGAATGTCGTAAACACCCGCGTCTCCTGTGAAACACAGGGTCTTATGGGAGCCAAGGGAGAGGCTGGAAATCCAGGATTACCAGGCTTCAGTGGGCCTAAAGGTCCTTCTGTAAGTGTGTTTTTCCTATCGTACTTGAGTTTAATACGACTTTAGTAAAAGTCCTTTGGAGTAACATAGTATATGTTATTCCCTGATCCAGGGGCCGCCTGGGCCAATTGGTCCTGAGGGAAAGCAGGTAAATAGTGACATACAGTATGTGACAGTTGACGCCATGTGTTTAAACACATCTCTCAACCAGATACTGTGTTGTTTATGTTCTAGGGGATGTCAGGCAGAGCTGGGGATCGTGGTTTCAAGGGAGACAAGGTACGGTCTGGAGAGGAGCTGGAGTACTTATACCGCAGACGAGATACCACTCTAGGATTACTTTAATACCGTATATGATATGACGTAGATCATATACCCACACTTATACACTGCAGGGCGACCCAGGAACCAAAGGAGATAAAGGACAGTCAGGAGAATCTGGCATGCCCGGAAACCCCGGACCCCCAGGCAGGAAGGGCCACACAGGGATGATGGGCATGTCTGGTCCCCCGGGAGATACGGGGCCCACTGGGCCACAAGGTTCCTCCGGAAACCCAGGTCAGCCAGGACCAAGGGTGAGTCGTGTTCAGTAATGCTCTATCGACGAGGTCTGTGGTTTGGAAAATAAGTACCATAATTACCTGATAAATAAATAAAAAAATTCAGGTTGAAGTTTAATAGTACATAGACTTAATATACAACATAACTTCCCCACTAACATTTTTGCAGGGAAATACCCATGTTGATTTTCATATCCTTACCATTATCATCAGTGCAACATTAGCTTGAATTAAATCGAACAGTATTCAAATGTTTGCTCCACACCGATATGGCCTGAAAAGCTTTCACCTTTAAAAAAAAAAAAAAAAAAAGAATTACATCAGCATTAAAAGGCTTTCTTCCCCAGGGGGAGTCGGTATCGTTGGAGCAGATGCGACGGCTAATCCAAGAAGAGCTAGCAAAACAATTAGACGGTGAGATGCTTTGTGGACCTCTTCTGCTTAGAGAGCCAACTTGTATCATTATGCACAAAAATAGCTAGATCTAGTGTCATTACATGGCAGGGTGTAGTATACTACTGTAATATAGTATTCATTCTTCTGTAGATAGATATATACTGTATCTACACATGCATACTATTAATGTAGCAGGAACATACAGAGACCAGTGATTTCACATCTGAAATGTATAATTGGATTGTCTTTAAAACAAAACAAAAAGCTATTCTATGTGTCTGATTCTATATCTGTCTGTTACTGTGACTGTCTCCCATCTAGCCAAAATGGCGTACCTCATGGCTCAGTTCCAGCCGGCGCACGTGAAGAGCACGGCGGGCCGCCCCGGAGCCCCTGGCTCGCCTGGAAAAGACGGCAGTCCCGGTCGAGCGGGCCCGCCGGGAGAGCCCGGTATGCCTGGACAGAATGGAGGAGAAGGCATCAGAGGACCCATGGGTCCTAAAGGTATCCATGTCACTGAGGGATTGATTTCTTGTATTTATCCGACATGGCTACTGCTCATTTACAGTACACTATTCCAGCCAATGGAATGCAGTAATGGCCTTGGCTACAATAGATGCTACAATAGATGCCTGATTCTTAGCTCGTCTTTGCCCCCGTGAGGAAAGCAGCAGCATGTCTGCTTAACATCCATGGTTTGTCTTCCAGGGGACAGGGGAGCGAGAGGAGAGAAGGGAGAGGCTGGCGTTGGCGAGAGAGGAGAGAAAGGCCCCTCCGGCCCTATAGGTAACACCCAGTCAGTCTCCTATGAGCTCTTTAGGGTGCCGTCGTCAGGAAGCTGACCTTCTCTCTGCTCGCCTCCCCTCAGGTCCCGCTGGTATGCCCGGCTACGGCAAGGACGGGAGCCCCGGGCAAGCCGGAGCTCAGGGAGAGCCGGGGAACCCGGGCCCCCACGGCCAGCAAGGGCCCTCGGGACCCCCGGGTCAGTGTGACCCCAGCCAGTGTGCTTACTACGCCAGCCTGGCATCCAGACCCCACAATAAGAATGTCAAGGGCACCTAACAGACAGGACCTCCCCCCAACACGCACACACACACGCACACACACATGCCAAAGAGCTGAAGAGTCCAGCTGTATTTATGAACTTGGACATTTGTCAGTATGAGGCAAGGACTTGTCTTTTTTAAGGGTGGTAATAACCTCAGTTTGGAGGGCTGGAGCAACATGTGCTGCAGGTCAGAAGTTTTCTTTGGTTTGGGTTGTTGGTATGAAGTGACAAACAGTGTCCGCCCCTTAGAACGGACATGCAGGGATTATGTTTTTCTATCTTTTTATTTTCTCATGTTTCCCATCAAACAAATAAGGCCATGCGGTTCATCATTTATGCTACCATGGATAATGTGATTCCTTCTCAGTTCACCCCGTGGGAGAGAGGATGTGAGAATCTGATGCCCTATCACAGTTCATTAATTGAACCGGAGTCTTTCTGTCTTACTGGAGCCATACTATACAGTAGCAACAACATCGTCTGTTTTGCTTTCCCCAGCTAATGCCATTTTGCATCTATTACCCTGTTTGATCCATACCCTGGTATATTTCCAGAACTAGCCAAAGATTCTGCACAGCTTCAGACACTGTTCAGGAACTGATATGCCACCGGGGAGCTTGGCAGTCTACTGGTAATTATCCAGTCAGACGAGAGTATTATTGACTGTGTTTTCATTGATGGGAAGCTGGGAGAAACCTGTTACAGTAGGTACAATCTTAAATACCAAGTCAATCGCGTTAGAAGAGTGTTAATGAAAATGTGAGGTAGTGATCTCTATGCATTTCATTTCTCCAAGGTGCTATCAGTGTTCTTAACAAAAACAGATGGATTCTCTAATTTCATATGTTTTTCTCTCACATTTGCACGACCCAAGAAAAATCTGTAATGTAAAAAAATAAAAACACTTTAAACAACATACGCTTATATATTTGAGTGTAGATTTGGGGTTGAGAATATCTTCTAATTTAACTGAAAATGCAAAAATCCAAGACTCAACTAGACACCTCCCAGATTAGTTTCTGGGCAAACTGGTTTCTATTCTTGCACAGTATATAGATTTGAGGAATTGTTTATTTGAATATGACATACTGTATCTGTCTTGGGAAAAAATGACATGCTTACTTTTATGATTGAAAATACAGTTAATTACAATCTGTAAAATATTGTTTTAGAGTTTGTTCAAGAGTTTTTTTAATGATATTGTTAATATTTTTATCAACCACAGTGTACTGTACTGTTTTTCTTGCAGATTTTTTAAGAGTTATGAAGAAAAGTGTAAAATTCAGATTTGTGGTTGTTTAAAAGTAAATGGAGAGTTGATTGGGTAGGACTTGAATAATTCTGTTTTGGCTATACTTTTATTTGAGTGTTTCCATTAATACACTAAACAGTAAGCCTACATGAATGTTTAGCAGTATTATTGTGTTCATTTGGAGATAAACAAAGGCAAAGTAATTAAAAATGAATGTCAGTTAGAGTTTGTTCTGCTCAGTAAGATGGTCCGGTCATGCTCTCCTCTGGGCATGGACCTGAGAAGTAAACAGCTTAGAGAAGGTGGTATAATGACTGCCTTTGTTCGCCTTTTGCTTCAAAAGCTGCTTCCTTTACTCTGCTCCTCCACTTAATGTGTCAAATCCCTGCTTTCTGTTTGTGCGGCTTATTAAAACACAGTCACCCCGTGGCACAGCCGGGGACTCACCAACTCAGCGCTGACTTTCTTATGTGTTCATTGGAAGCTACAATCGGAGAGTGCTTTCCCTGAATCCTGATGACCAGACCGTTGTGCTAACTATTTCAAAGGTGTTTAAATTATGTCCCTTGTGAACCAATTACACCTCTCCCAAACCTCGGACGAAATCCAGTCTAATATCCACCTCTCCATACTGTAGCTTGTTGTTTTTTTTGCCTTCTCAAAAACATTTGAAGAAAGTAGATTAGATCAGTAATTCGGAAACCATCAGGGAAAGAATAACATCACCGTGGTACTGTACTAATACTGGGTTATGCTGGCATGCTGTAAACAGGAAGTGGTGTGTGTTTATAATAAAGATTATAACCATGTCCCAGTGTTATGTGTTCCCAACACATAACACTGGGACTAAATAAATGAAGGTCACTTGTACTAAATGTGAGACAATATGGTAACAAAATGGAGGTCATTACTGTCGTTATAGTGGTTGTATGGGTTCTCTTTATATCAGCCTTGTACATTTTATTAAACCCATCAAAAGGCTAAATGTATTATAATGTGGGCTGTTTACCAATTTGCCAGTCAGCATGTAACATTATGATTTGTTCTGACATTTTTCACTTTTCTAAAAAGGATTCTAAGGTATGCAACTAAATTATTCTTTAAAAATAGCAGTATATATTATTTACCCATTTTGTATTTTCCCATTAAATTGGTGCTACATTATTCTAAATCAGTAATTTGTTTTTAATATTAATACAAGTGATGTACTGTACATTGTAATAAAGACTGGCGCAGATCCATTTAGTAGATCATCTTTTTTTGTATAGTCAGTCTTTTGTCAGTCTGCTGCACTAAACTGTTTATGACCTACCTGCACCCAATTGTTTGCTCAGAACCAACAACACTATATATTAAATATACAGACTTGGAAGTCATTGTGAGAGGAGATATGTGCCAGCAGTCTGATAAATGTCAAATATGGCTGGGTGTTTATTTTCAGACAGTTGCAGGAGTGATGTTAACTATTTACTAAAGAGATTATAAGGAACAGAAACTTTTAGTGATACTGTTGAAATGCGTTGAAATGCAGTGACTGTGTTAGTGAATTAGTATATAAACCTCAAAACGTACTGTAGCATGAGTGAAACCACTTTACTGATCGTATGTGAATGTTTATCACTAGAATTGGAAATAATGACATAAAACACCACTGACAATATTGCATGATGTCACATCTTTCATTGAGCTCATTAAAAAACACATTGAAATACATTGTTTACATTTTAATTTTGAGAAGGCGAGTCAAAACAAACAAAAGACACATCTATTCCCACACATTTCAGGGGCATGGCAAATGTATTTACTGTATGTCAATATAAATGCAATAGTTTTTCTTTAAGAACTGAGAATGTGTTGTACCAATTTGTATTCATAACATAAAAGTAGTGCTAACTGCTCCCTGCCAAGGCTGTAACCAGGCTGTAACCAAAGTTGAAGTGATATTTTTTCAGAAAGCTTATTCGTGAAAGTGTAAGTATAGGGAAATCAAGTTTAGCTTCCGTACATCCTGGGTTTGCAGGAACAGTAAGCTAAATTGCTAAGACCAGAGTCTACGCAATTTGATGGCCTCTTGTCAGATTGTCAGTAGCAGCTATCTTTCAAAACAAAGCACCGGAAGACCTATACATGCTGAAAGATGAACATTGTAAAATGTCTATACAGTATTCTACAATTGTGTCCCATTGCGTCGGTTAGATCTGTGGTTCTAATGGAGACGTTAGGAAACTCTCAAAGATCACTGGACCCAGGACTCCAGGGAAGCCCGTGAGCTTGGTCACTGAAGGCTGAGATCTGAAGAGTGTCACTGAGCTTTGATGGTCTCACTGGTTTTTGTAGCTGGCAGACTTCTTTCCACTGACCAAGAAGAAGGGTTGTGGTGCTCTGCCCGTGCAGGTCGATGGGTCACAAAGTCCGGGTGCCCCTGTGGCTCCCCTCGGACCAGGGGCACCAGAGACTCCTGGACTTCCAGTATCACCTCGTGCGCCATCTTTTCCATCCTTCCCAATGCCAGAGGGACCATGCAGGCCTGAAAAGATCAAAAATAACTGTAACCACAGAAGTGTTGCATCATTTCCACCTGAAATAACACAGCCAATGTTCTACTGAACTAAAGTATTACTTTACAGGCCGATTTGACATTCTGTTTCAGTTGCTGTTGCACTTTAATATCATGCCCTAAATTGATTAGCTACCTGCATAGAAGAGAGGTCTGGTTACAATCCAGAAATTATGTCAAACCTACTGTAGAGCCAAATCTGACTGACGCTGACATTTACACACCATATTTTCACAGAGGTTATATCCCCAAATAATTTCAGCATTAGTCCTATCAGGCTCCACCAGACACCATTTTTAAATGTGCAGTCAGCAATTGTAAGCTAATACACTTTATGTCAAAATCAGTGAAGATCTCCTCACGGTACGCTTTCGATTCTGTGCGAACACGCACACACACACGCACGCGCAACGCGCACACACACGCACATGCACACACACACTATGAATGTAGCATTAATACCTGGTGCACCTGGCTCTCCTGGGCTTCCTTTGATTCCTACACCATCCTCACCCTTCTCTCCCTTGTCTCCCTTATCTCCAGCATCACCTGCCGGAGGTACATTTGTGCTGAGTGAGTGCAATGGAGAATCCAGTAGATTTCTGGGAAGATTAGTAATGTCCACCCGACCTGATTCATCATTGTGTGTGAATCATTGCGTATACAGTACTTCATAACCAACATTGTTATAGTGCATATTTCCACTCCATACAGGGACATATCTTATTCTACACCACTTATGTCAGCGTTTTACAGCAGTGTGAACACAGGAAAACCGGTGGGACAGCGGCATTGTGTTCTCTTAAGGCCTCATTAAGAATCATGGGCTGCCACTGCATCAACTCTAACAGCTTGGCTGTTCTCCCAAAAACAAAGGGCAAGCAAAACTCTATTACAACACCATGCTGTTCATCCTAATGGAGCTGTTAATTATATCAATTAACGAAAAATGACAGCCACATTGCGTTGTCAGGATTGCAACGTCAATCCATTAATGTTGTATTCCATGAGGTGCCCTAAATATTGTAGTTTGTTTTTTCATGAGAATAAGCACTGTGGTAGGCATAAAATAAAGATCCTATAAGTGATACACAGCTGGGTGACAGCTTTACTATTTACAGCGTCTATTGTGGTATGGTTGAGGTGTCATTTCCTTGGCTGTACAGTCTGACATTACAATGTGTCAGAAACATGTTAGAATAGAATAGGGTGGAGTGATGGATCATTTCACAACATACAGTGTCTGACCTTTCTTGCCAGGTGTACCAGGGAGCCCAAAGTAGCCGGGCTGACCCTTGGGGCCCACAGGTCCTGGAGCCCCGACTGCCCCTGCTTCTCCTGCAGGTCCCGGGAGCCCAGGAGGGCCTGCTGGCCCGGGGGTACCAGGACCACTGAAGGCTGCTGGCTTTTTATGAAACTCTTTCCTAAACTCTGCCAGTTGTTCTAGGAAAAAAGGAACAGGGCAGAATTACTCTACTTTAGACATGAAACATGAACTACATGATTGAGCTTTCAATATATTGCTCTATATTTGGCATGAAATGCATAAATGAGTATAATCATGTACCTTCAACAACGGCTGAACACATCTCACGAAGCTTGTCATCATTTACTTTGGGGCCCTGTAGGAATAATTAACAATGTGAGTTAATGCTAACAACAACTTAACATTTCTATAATGACCATGTGTGTTTTACGTCATATTTTACATCTATCATACAGTAGTAGTAGTAGTAGTAGTACAGTAGTGAGAAGCTTATTCTTTCTACACTCACAGGTAGACCCCTGGGTCCTGGACCTCCGGGGATGCCTCTGTCTCCCTCCAGGCCACGGGCACCCATCGGCCCTGTCAAGCCCTCGTGGCCTGGCTGTCCCGGTCTGCCGTCAGATCCAGCAGCACCTCGTTGACCCTTCTCTCCAGTCTTAAATTAGGAGAGCAGCCCATTGGAATCCCAGTGTAAGACCGCAATAATAATATAATAATATGAGGTGCTAAAAGTTACATTTATTGTAGGTCAGCTGATAGTTTTATATTACCTCTCCTTTGTTTCCTTGAATGCCAGGAGGGCCCTGAAAGAAAACATACACATTATTATTTTATAGCAATTATTTTACAAAGTAGTTAAGATTATTGGTGGGAAATACGGATATTCTGAGTGATCCGGATCTTTGAATCTCGTTCAGTGTTAAGAAAAAGTATTTTTTTGCATCCTTTGGTTCTGTTGAGTCTCTGTTGGCCAAATGGTGTCACGTAAGCATAGACCCGAAGATCCAGATCATTTGAGTCAGTGTGTATCTGTCACGCAAACAATTAAAATAATCCTCAGACTAGTAATGGTGGCACCACTGTTACATTGCTCATTGTTCAAACCCCAAACTAACAACATTTTACATTTTATAGATTTTTTAGCTCAGTGGACTAATTTATGTTGATTGTTACTGTATGTGCTAGGCTAGTTGCAGATTGCCATTTAGTGGAAGTTTAGGGATACATTTTAACTTTTAAGACAAAGAGAATCACATGGTGTGCTTGAGTCTCCTGCTCAAGCTGGTGCACGTGATCAAAGCACCAAAGATCCAAATACTCAAGTTTTATTATTTTAGGACTAGTTTGGACTAGTCCTGTCCCTAGCAGTAGCAGTAGCCACGTGGGCAATGAATGAAAGACTCAAAGTTTAAGATCTTTTCGGTCGTTTGGTTCAATGTGTCCCTATCATGTGAGAAATGAATGAAAGACTAGATATAGTTTTTACTGAAATTGCACTTAACGCCGTTGCCTGGCGCTCCAGAGTTGGGCAGTAGCCTGTGTACGCTATAACCAATATAAAGGCTATAGTAGAAATCTCATAGTAAATCTCAAGTTTCCGTGTTTGGGCCTTATGGTGCCAGAGTTCACAGAAGATCATGTAGGCTACATAACTTATCACATTATAATGTGAAACTATTTTATCACGCTTTAATGTGAAACTTTCACGTTATAACGTGACACTGATCAGATTATTTCTTCATTCTGATGCTGCAGCAACACGCTGCTGTAAAATACAGTACAGTATTGGATTTAATGTGCAGCTGCTTTAGTAACAATATTGTTTGTCATCCTTCTTTAGCAATCGGTGCTCTGATGGCACTACAAAAATCAACTAGCCTACTCAGAAGACCCGAAGACTCGATTGCACGCAAAGGAATCATGAGTTTGTAGTCAGTAAAAAAAGGATTGTTCGCAAATGTCTAATCACTAGTTAAGATGACTGGTATGTTTAGGCCTACTGTAGGTTATGCTACAGTATATGTTAAACACATACTGTACCTGATCTCCCTTGACTCCCGGATCACCTGCAAGACCTGGGTCTCCCTGCAAAAAGAAGAAACACACTTGAAATGTTTTATTCAAGTGGTCGTGTAAAGTGTATTCTGATGATGACCGTTCTATACCTCACTTCCTTTTGGTCCTACTGGGCCGATTGGTCCCTGCAAATCCAGACAAATAAAGAGATTGTGTACTTCATTCAACTATAAAGAGTGTGAAGTTCTGACCCACTGTGAAAGTGCATTTTGCTTTACCTGGTCTCCTTTGAGTCCGGTATGACCCTTCAAACCCTTGGCACCGATGGTACCTCTGTCTCCCTTGTCACCCTGTACATTCAGAATAGGCCAGCACTCTAATGGCTGCGTTCTATCAGATACAGTAATGCATGTATTTAACGTGATGGAAGCAACAAGTACTTACCTGGATGCCCGGTGGACCGGCAGGCCCCGCTGGCCCTTGCTTGCCTGTTTCGCCCTGTTTATGGCAGTAAGCTTGTTGGTTATATTAGTGGTTAACTTGGTGGTTAGCTTGATGATTAGCTTGGTGATTAGCTTGGTAGTTGCAAGCTGTTCTCCGAACTTCTCCCACACCCGCTGTTTTGCTTCTGCTACGGCAGATGCTGCAGCCCTTCGGGCCCGTCGATACCTTGCAACCGCCTCCAGAGTCTTCCGGGACAACATATCCCGAAAGGCCTCTTTCTTCAGTCGGACGGCTTCCCT
>JAODTR010015997.1:0-26330 GCA_025399935.1 Amblyopsis rosae
ACACACACACACGCATCTCCACTCAATGCGTGTGTGTGTATGTGTGTGTGTGCGTGTGCGTGTGGTAAAGGATGGAACCTAAAGACGGGGTAAACACCAGCTTAAAGGAAAGCAGGCCCACTTCAGAGTTTGGACTAGTGTTAACTCTGGGGGTGACTCCGTCTTGTAGTGTTTCAGCTTTGTTTCAACACATTTGAGGATAGTTCTATACTCCATAAACAGCATTTATGAATAAACAACCCTTATATACCCATAGGGATAGTAAGACGAGTCTATATCTTTTGCCGTGCTGATCAATAAATGAAAACATTTATGCATACCGGCAATGTGTTTGCAATTTCCATAAAAACTCCAGTGAATAGCATGCTGTTAATACATTCAGGTATTTTAGCCTGTTAGCCTAGAGCACGGAGGGTAGTTCATGGCTGGCTCAGAATCAACGTTCTGCGATGATGACTGCATAATCACAAACCTGCAACCATCTCCTTCAGCCTACACCTCGCTGCGCCTTTTAACCGCTCCTCCATCTAGATTTTACTGCATGTCATAGCTCTCTCCCTGCATATAGAGCAGCTTCTCACGACTTTGTTCGGTGGAATGCAGCATGATAAATGCCTGACAGCAGTTTGACTACCATCCTGTGTCGTGTAATCAAAAGTTATGATTTTCCTCTTGGCTCCCTGTAAATGTTGTTCGCAGTCCTTGCACATGTATTGCTGTCAGAAATGTTGCCCATACAGTGGGCGGATTCAGTTATATTAGGGCACCTTGCTTTCCTGATCGGAACAACCTTTAGCGAATGGCAACTTAACAAGGGCGGGTCTGTTAGCAGCTTCAGCTGCATCCAATCCAAACAAAGTAACTGGGCCGTGGAGGACACTGTGGAGAAATAAATTGTTTTTCAGAGCTCTGTGTGTGTGTGTGTGAGTTTGTGTGCGGGTGCCTGCGTGTGTCTGAGATGGAATGTCGATTTTATTTTCTCCCTCCATAACCCCTGGCCTGCAGGTTATTCAGTTGGCTGTAATTGATATTCCCAATTTAGGTGCAACGTAAAAGCACAGCCATATAGAAACTAATAATAAATATTCCCGTAAAACATGTCATAGGCAATGAATTAGAGTACACACAGCATTAGTGCAGCGATCCACCCAGGGGGTTCACATCTCTCATTCTCCAATCATGTGCCACGCAATTTTAACTTTAATCTTTCTCACATGCTGGAGCCATAAATCACTTTGGAGCTATGCGCATGTCTACGATATGCGCACGTACCGCGACACACTATATGGCCACCAGCTGAATATACGGGCCGATTTGTTTTTTTTATGTTAACACCCTTGGTGCTGGAAGGGTTGGAATTGTTCCCATTACACATTTCTAAAAAGGGTTTTGGCAGAATTATTAAAACATCAGGTCTTGTGCCGGGGCTCTGCACCATCTGGTTGGCTGATTGAATGTGCTGTCCCCCCCCCCCCCACCATTCTTCCTTTCCCGCCAGCTTGCCCGTTCAGCTGATTTACAGGAGCGCCTTGATGAAATGTCTCCGCTGTGATACGGGCCAAGGTCTCTCTCTCTCAGGTGTGCACGCCACCGGGGGCAGCGCGCCTGTCCTGAATGCAGCGCACGCCCCATCAGCTTGTCTGACCCCTCCCCCTCCCACCGCCCACGCTCGTGTGATCGATACCCCCAACGCGGTGACAGTCCCGAGGGCAATGGAGAGGGAACAAGGCTGGTAGAAGGATAGAACGGAAGGGAGAGGGAGAGAGTGGGGGGAGAAAGGAGGTGGGAGAGAGAGAGGTAGAGAGAGAGAGGTAGAGAGAAAGAGAGTGAGACACTACGAAACACAGATGGTGGGAGAAAGAGAAAATGAGATACAGTAGCACCATATGATGGACGGACTTCCAGCACCGGCGTGTGGTCAATTACTGTGTGAGCGATAGACACATGGACGGACCCATGCCGTGAGCACAGCCACTCGGCTGTCGCACAGTAAGACATTCAGACGAGGCATTACAGATCTCTATCTCTAAGTCCTACCAGTGGTTTGCTGGAGGACTATTATTCAGCTCTGACCACACAGCGGCCCGAGGCGCATATCCTCTATCAACAAAGGTGGGATTTGTGTGTGTGTGTGTGTGCGTGTTTAGGAATGTGCCCATGAGGACGTGCGAGTTTCTGCTTGTGTATGTTTGCGTACTGCGTGTCACACAGTATGTGTGTGTAGTTTCATTTCTGTGCATGTGTTAAAGAATGTGCGCATTTTGTGTGTGTGTGTGTGTGTGTTTGTGTGCATATTTGAGTTCAGAATATTATGTCAGGATTTATTGCATGCTGAGATTTCAGAAAACCTACTCTTTTGAGCCACACACATCAGCAGGGATAAAACACTAATTTGAAGAAGTCTTGAGCTGAACCAAGGGGTCCAAGTAAGAGAGAGAGCCTGTGTGAGTCTAGTGCCCAGGGATGTAAATCTACCCACCTCCGTTCCTCCTCTATATGCTCTGCTCTGTACTGCTCCTTTCACATGCCAGCCATACTGCAGTGCAGTAGGGGTGCATTGTGGAATGTCTGTCTGTACCAGATAGGTGGCTAATGGGCCCCGCCTTGCCGAATGCTCCTTTGTCCACAAGACAGTGAGAGAGCAGGACAAGACCCAGTGAGAGAGCAGGACAAGACAGTAAGAGCAGTAGAAGACCCAGTGAGAGAGCAGGACAAGACATATTGAGAGCAGGACAAGACACATTGAGAGCGGTACAAGACAGTAAGAGCAGGACAAGACACATTAAGAGCGGTAGAAGACAGTAAGAGCAGGACAAGACACATTAAGAGCGGTACAAGACAGTAAGAGCAGGACAAGACGCAGGCTCCTGACTCAGCACATATGTGGCACATCAAGACACATGACCTCACTCTGTTTCCGCCAATGATGAATAAATGCCTAGCAACTACCTCTCTCTCTATCCCCCCATCCCCATGTTGTTCTCCTTAGTGCCTGATGTGGAGTTCAGCAGCGGGAGCATGGGGAAGCGGGAGGAGAACTCTGGCGTCAAGGTTACAGAGCTCTCTCCTCGTCTGGGGCTGACGAAGGCAGAGACCACATCAGACAGGGCTGCCCGTGGTGAATGAAACCCCACGCCCCCTTTACCGTTTCATCTTCCACGTCCAACCACGCCTCTGCTGGGGTTCACTCTGCAGGGCCAAACATTTATCATTGTCAACCCTACAGCGCTCTGCGTTAACTAGCTGCTGTGTAAATACAAAGAGCTCTGTTGGCTTTATGGCTTCCTCCGCCTGAGCCCAAACGCAGGAGGCATCCAGCACCCGCCCCCAACCCCAAACCACAGCAATTAGAGCTGAATTAGAGTGGAGCGCAGTTGTAAATTTGCCAACACATTTTTTGTATAGCTCCTGCATCACTGCAGGTTGTGAGGGGGGAGATAGATATAGGGAAATAAAGAGGGGAAGAAGTGGAGATAGAGAAAGACAGAGGGGATGGAGGGAGCTACGGAGAGAGACAGAGAGAGAGAGAGAGAGAGAGAGAGAGATAAAGGAAGGTAGAGAGGGAGAAAGAGGGAGAAAGAGCAAGAAAGAGGGGAGGGGGGAGGCCTCGGTTTATGGTGATCGTTGTCTACCGTTAACACGGTGTCTCAACATGGGATCTCCATTCTCCTGTTGCTTCATTGATGTTCCAGTGGACCTCCATTACTGCCTGATTACAACCCGCTGCACCGCCAGTCACAACACTGCCTATTCTTCAGGAAATGTTTTCACAGCGCCATAATTGCTTCCATCTGTAGCAACTCTGCACTGTGGCTGTGTCATTGTAGATATATAGTGTGTTCAGAACAAACAATGAGTGTGTGAGTCTGTGTGTGTGTGTGTGTGTGTGTGTGTATACCTCTGTTCATCCAACACACAGTTTGTATGTTGATGCATTTCATGGATGCATTGCATGTATGTCCACTTTGCTTCAACAGACATTGCCGGAGGGAAACAACACCTTTTCACCACCGCAGGACTTGATGGCTGGTTTGAGCTTTCTGTTACAAGCTACCGTCTGTTTACTGAAGCACCCACAAAACAACCAAATAAATGATCTGGTAGCTTCTCCCTTAAACGATGTTGGTTTCTAATGCTGTTACCTGGTGCTTAGCTAGGTCTAAATGTCAGCCTCTCTGATGAGTATTATTACCACAGTTAAAAGACTCTTATGCTAAGTGAAACCTGAGAGGTTGGTAGTGACACTCACTTTAGCTCTGTCTTATGCTGTAAGCAACCTGCTTGCCAACAAGGGTCACAACCTGGAAAGACCCAAAGCTTGCCAGTCAACACATTGTAATAACATGCGGTAAGTGGCTCTGACACCTTACTCCATCTGTTGACGCCTGAACTTCTGTTGACTGATTGTGCGTGTGTTTACATATGTGGCTTTTGTTACATGTAGATATACATTGCACATATAGACAGGCACACACACACACACACTTGCACACGAGTTAAGTGTTTTCTGCAAGCAGTTTGTTCTATTCAAACATAATTAGGAGGCAGAATCCGGAGTAAATCCATGCCTCAGTTGGTAACAGCGATTAAGCTGTGCTGAATGTAGAACCTATAGTGGAGAGGCAATACCCTCACACTTAGACCTAAATGTGTGTGTGTGTGTGTGTGTGTGTGTGTGTGTGTGCGCGCATGTGTGTGTGTGTGTGTGTGTGTGTGTGTGTGCGTCTGTGCTTGCACTTGCTTACAAGTGCATACAACAGCACTTCCTAAATCTATTTGCCTTATTATACTGATTCTTGATGGGAGTGAAACCCCAGCAACATAATTACAGAGTGAGCCATCTATTAACACTGCATATTACCCTTGGCTACTCTTACCTGCCCTGAATATTTTACTGTAATTAAATTAAGCTTGTACTGTAGTTGTATTACTGACAAGCAGTGAGTGAGTTATTTCATTCCACAGTGATGTAAAAGAATATACAGACCTAATGAGAAAAAAGAAGACAAACACAAAACATGAACATGAACATGTCAAAGACGGAGTCTTTACAGAGATGCTGAAACACACACACAAACGCCGCTAGCATATAAACTAGGTCAGCTAGTAAATCTCTTACAGTAGCGTATAGAGAAACCATTGCTGTTACCTCGGTCCCACTGATACCCCAAAAATACACAAGTACTGCCAGGGGTGGAAACAATGATGCTAAGGAATGTAACAGTGTGGTTAGAACAGATTTCAACCAATCAGGTTGGGCGGCCCTGCAGCAAGAAATGAAAGGTTAGTGTAACGGGGTATGCTGCTGTTGTGCTATGGGCAATGGGCATAAAGATCCTCCGTCCTCTCGTCACATTATTCATTCTCTGCTTTATTCGCTCACAACCCTCCATAAATTCCTCATGGTTTCCATTCTTTCCATGATCCTCTCGCTGTTTCCTGCAGCGCCTCTGCTCTCTTTCTGGCGCATTTTCACCTTCCCAACTGTACGCCTTGATGTGATTTACTCAACCTCTCCTCCTCCTCTCTGAATTCCTTCCCCCTACAGATTCACCTTTGATATCTATTACACTCCCGTCAGCCCGCGGGAGGAATGAAAATCGATTCTCCTCCAAGCATCTACTCCTCTCTTGCTAAAGACAAAGGGGAGCTGGTTAGCTGGGCTCTAAGTGAGGCTGTCCATCTATCTCCCTTTGAGATCTGACGACAAGCCTCCTTTAAGCTTAGACTGGGACTGACTGCGGTGATGAAGCCCAGAGTTAAGGCGCTTCCCCGGTATGTTTTCCAGGCAAGCCGCAAAGTCATAATGGGCCAGTGTGTAACCAAACTAACCTTTTGCTCAAATGTAACCTCAACATCACTGCAAATGTATGCGCCTTCAGCGGGAAGGGAGGTAGAGAAACCTGTGAGTCTATAGCATGTTAGAGGGGAAGGGTAAAAAGGGGGTAAAATAATGTTTTTTAAATGCCGGCTTCAACCACAAAGTGCAATAATAGGAGCAAACTGAGCGGACCTTTAATTGTATTGGAAAGAAAGATGTGACGGTTTATTAAGTTTGAAGATGCAGGTTTATTTGCAGGTTTGGCCAGAATACGATGAGAATCTAAACTGTCAAGGTGGCAGTCTGGAATCACAAAGAAAAGAAAGTCTTACTCAAGAGATAAAGGAGGGAATAGCTGAGCTTCCCCATAGAGAAATAGGTAGAAGAGACTAGATCTCACACCAGTATCCACCTTGGTGTTAAGATACAGACAGTTGGGATGTGCCCCTATACATACAGAGACATGAACAATTCAACACCCCAAACCCTTCTATCTATTCCACCTATCCAAAACCCTTTGGTGTGTGTGTATGTGTGTGTGTGTGTACGGTGTTATGGTCTATGTATTTATGCGTATTTATTCAAAAGCACAAACAGTACCGTCCGTATATGTGTGCATCTGTGCATACATCATGGGTGCCTGTGAATACACTGGTCGGGTTTCATACTTGTTTTCGTACTCCTTGTCCTGTTCACGTTTCAAAGACGAAGGCAGGGAGAGAAGCGCAGAGATGGTGACAGACAGACACTAAGACTTACTCTGAGACTATGTGAGAAATGAAGCCACTGCGAATGTGACAGAGTGATGAAAAAAAAACACAACATTGTTCCTCACTGCTTTTCAAAGTCCTACGGTGTCAGTGACAGAGTGTCACGACAAGTCCATTGAAGCTTCACCTCTTTGTCTTCCACTGACTGTCAATTGCATTTGCACGTAGCTTCTGTCTAACATGAAGCATGTTGACAGAGCATGACGGACAGAGAGCAAACGAAGTAGAGAAATGACTAAAATAGCGTCGATATCAGAGATGGAAAAGACTCAAATGCCCAATGAAAGAGTAGATATGATGAAAAGGAAGCGAGATCTCTGTTCATCACTGGATCTTAGACAAAGTGTCTTCTGAGATATTCTGGCAGGCGACAAGAAAGGCGCTGGCTCTCTCTGTTGGCATTCCAACACAGCCATCCCAGCAATGCCCGTTCATCTACTCACAGCACAGCCCTCCTCTGTCAGCAGTGCTCAGCCCCATGCACGTTAGTCATGATGTGTCAGATGCAGATAGAACTTCACTCATAGACCAGATGTTCCCTCATGGCTTAACCTCAAACCTAATCATGTCCAGGGAGCAGGATAACACTCTCATTTGATTGTGGTGTAAGAGAACCAGGCTACAATGCACTCTCCTGTACTGTATGATTAAATCCACTGCATTGGTCCCACCGGAGCGGAGATAATTAACAGGGTTTAAGTAAAACGTGTTTTATTTTTATTTCATATTTTTTCAAATGTTTTTTAAAAGCATTTTTTGATAGGTCACACATGATTGGTCATAATTCAAAAATGATATCATACCTGGGGCCAAATGTATTTCAGAGGAAAGGAATTTTGACATAATAATAGAAAAATTAGTCCAACCCTTTAATAAGGTCCATCTAGACAACATAACTGACTAGGGGAAAAACCCACAAATCATACAATTCAACATGTAATTAGTGTTCAGGCAAGTACTTGGAGTAAACTAAAGAGAAGAATGTTTTAGATGTTTGGTCCAACTCATTCAAAGTTCATCATTGAGCCACTGATTCAAGGTATAGGATGTAGGGGAAAGTAATAGTCAGACAATCAGCTCTTATCTCTACCCCTGCTATTTCAGACAAGAATAATGCCTTTAAAGGTATAGTATGTCATTCTCAAGAACGCTTGCTAATTTCAATTTCAATTTCAAATTCAAACTCAAACAAAACAAAAACTCAAAAACTATGTGGATATATTGTATTTGCTGAAATTGAGTAAATGTGTATTGCTTACAATTGCTTACTATACCTTTAAGATAAAGGCGCTTGCACTTCTGAATGTACCATTCTCTACAGTAAGCTGATGTTCTTTCGTCCTTGTAGGCGTGATAATGTTGGAATGGAATTTAGTTATACCACAATTTAACAACCAGTAGGTATAACAAAGTACATTGGTGAATGCATTTCAGTGAAGCAGATGTTGTATTGCAATGTGCATTACTAATGTACATCACACGTGGCTAAAGACCATTCCAGTAGGTTAAATCCGTTTCAAAGCAGTTGGGTTCCACATACTGTATAATAGAATAGAAGAGGGTTGTGAACAGTGAATGAAAGAGCTCCAGGTGAGATGCCAGTATTACTTCTCCATGTACATGAAAAGCCATCACACTGAACCGCAGTACCCTGTGGTTCAGTGGTCAGAAGACCTGAGGTGAGACAGACCACCACTGCAAACAGGATTAGAGTTCTACATGTGTTTTGTTATGCAATATTTATCTTTTCCCCCCTCTCTTGGAGCGTGGCACATGAACTTGGGGAACTGCAGAGGAGGAGGATTCATTTGCACAAATGCCTCATCGGAATCATAGAGCTCAGATCAAAGAGTTCGGAGCCAAGGGATGTTACTGATACTGTAGCAATTGAAGGCTAGAGATTTTGCCATGCCACTACCACTGCTATTTTCAAAATGACGGGAGGGAAAGAAACATCAAGGGAAATTCAAACTGGGTTTGAATATAATTAGAGAAATGTATACGCAACAAAAATCGTACCCGGCCAAAGAAAAGATAACATTGAACTTAAAGCGTCTAAACATCACCATAAGACTGAGTAAACAGCAAGCAATACAAAGTCTACTAAAACCTACAATGGGATTGCTAGCGCATTCCACCACGACACTGCTAGGCCTCGGTTATGCCACAAGATACTGTAGTGGGAGAAGATCCCACTAAGGTGGTAAAATCTGTTTACTTGAGGTTTACTAGAGACTACAGTGTTCAGTTACCTACAGGGACCCATTTCAGTGTTTGTTGTATGTGTTGTTTACTCAGGACGGAAATATGTTACATGTGTAGCCTATATGCTGTATACCTGAGTAAGACAGAGCAGCTATAAGGAAAAAAATCATTTGGCACACAAACCACATATACCAAAAAGCATTACAAACACACACACACACACACACACACACACACACACACACACACACACACACACAGAGAATGACTCCTTACCGTCACAGTCACCCAAGTGGGCCACGTTTCCCTGTTCAACATCTTGCTCAAACGGCAGCCTGTAGAAGAGTGGAGACACGGCCATTAATCAGAGGACACAGCCGCTGCTTGCAAAGCACAGATCCAGTCCGATAAGCCAAAGTTATCTCAATGTTGCAGTGGGTGACAACAAGTTACTACCACGCGAGGTTATATATGTTCCTTCAACAGCTGTAAATGTAGGGAAGAATCTCACCGTTCAAACGGATGAAGAAGCTATTAAATGCTTAACATCCTGAGAGAGGCGTTCTCGAATATTCATACATTTCAGCGAGCGTATAACTACTCTCAAATGCTATCATCAGTGATACCTTGGCATTAATTTGGAGAGGTATTGTCCAGTGTAAAAAACAACGCTTGAATGTATTGCTGGCGGTTTCTCCACAGTTCAGCTTCAGTTATGATATTCATCTGTAAAAGTAGTTTAATATCTTTATCCCTATGATTTAAAACTAATTTCCCCTTTGGGTAACAGCAGACCATGGGAAAGTACAATGGCTCTGACAAAAACATATGACAAAGTGAGCAACCAGAGGAAATGATTGTAGCTCAAGGAAGCCAGCTGCTATCGAGACCTAAATACACACCTACTCTAATGTCATAGCTTATATCAGAAAAATAAAGGCCATATTGGTGGAGGATAGTTTTCACCATTTAGTCTCAAATTAGCCTCTGTGTAATGCAGTAATACAAGTCCACTCCCAGAAAAGGAAGCAAATAATTAATAAACCATTTCAACTGAAAGAAAGAAGTTTGGTGTGGAGGAACTGGCCTGCACAGAGTGCTGACCTCAACCCGATGGAACACCTTTGCAATGAATTAGAGTGGAGACTGTGCCTTCTCGTCAACATCTGTGCCTGACCTCACAAATCCGCTCCTGGTCAAAATATAAATGGTCAAAAATGGGTCAAAATTCCCATGCACAGCCTTCCCAGAATATAGTGTACATACAGTATACTATATATATTGTATATATATATATATATATATATATATATATATATATACTATATATATGGTCACATGAAACAATTATTATTTTATAACATATTATGAAATATATTAAATTAAAAATATTTGTTGTTTAAATCAAAGAAATGAAATGTTTGTGTTCCTGGCAAATGTTTGCATTATGTAAACAGAATTCACAAACTGCTTGTGCCTCTTAACATGGGCACTTACTTCCATGGGTGGGTGCTACATGCTAATTATAAAGGCACATCACTGTAATTATCAACACTAATAGCATGCTGTCTATGCCTCCTCGTGGTACATTGTACTTTGCCTCGCCAACTCTATACTGCAGCTTTGCACCTGTAGACCATTTTGATGCAGTATATGCCTAAATCAGATGGATTTATATTATAGGCATATGGAGCGAGTGACTGCATCACTTGGCACATTTGTAGTATCTAGTATCTTAATACCAATTGTTTTATATTGTGGTACCTTCACTACACAGTACAGCCACCAACACTGGGCCTTATCATTAATATCATACTGTAGTAATCTAATCTTACGTAGGCCAACGTATACTGTCTGCTACTTTGTTTGTATGTTGGGGACTATCTTTTCCTGTTCTTTGTACTTAATGCTGCTGCAATGCCTTTATTTCTCTCTGAGCGAGATATCTTATATCTTGTTTTATATTGACTGAAATGTATTTACTGTTTTTGTATTTAGTTGGTTAGTATTGCTACAGGTTAATCTCTTGTGAGACACAACATATTTTCCTCAACCGTTTTCTCAGCTGAACTAATAATAGGTATATATTGTGACATAAAGCTCTCCAACAGTCCAGACCACTGAAGCTATTTCGATTTGCACAAAACCACTTCTTGAATGGACATAAAAACAATGTACTGTAGAACTTGTGGTGATTAGTAGTAATGTTAAGGCAATACACAAATAATGGTTGGTGCTCTTGGCTATAGCAGCACATGGGTTTCTAACTCCTACAGCACATAGACAGTAAAAGAGTCAACATTTGTACATTTTATGCCTATGGAACTGCTGTGAGGAATAAACTGGACACTGTTGTGAATGTCCTGTGGTTGTCATCTCACTAAAGAGTAATGTTTTGTGTTCAGTTGGCTGCCAATTATATTGTATACACTATACTTTACTGTTGATGCAGTTCCAGTGTTCATTCCAGGTTTAATATGTTAATAATAAGTTATTCTGTACAAGGCTAGGGTAGTAAATCTAAGCAATATTAGAATGCGATATGTGATTACATTCAACAGCATATGTGTGTAATATAGACATTAATTATGTGCAGTAAAACAGTTTTATGTAGCATATGCTATTTTCAGAGGGAAGTAACGGGAAGCAAGTTTTCCTATAGGGCGCTTGACTCCCAGCCAAAAGATACTGGGTTCAAACCCTAACATGGCCAACCTGTTTGTTATTTTTGGCTACTGGTGTCTGCTAAATGACTAAACTACCTACAGTAATGTAATAGCCATAACATGCTAAGCCTCAAATAAAACAGTAAGTAAAAAATACAAACAGAGAAACTACTGTGACGAGAGAAATTCAACATTATCCTCCAGATTATAATCAGATTCAATGTAATGCCAACTTCCAGACGTCAAGCGTCGCTTTGTAGAGTGTTTTGTGTGAGACCACAAAGCGGATATCCTTAGCAGCTCAATGCAAAATCGATCCTTGAGTTGACTGCCCTTGGTAAATCAAATCACAGAGGCCTTTAATATTATAAGCAGGCAGCCGGAGGTGGTCTTTAAGACCCTTGTTGTCTGTTCCACAGGCGCTATATCTGTGTTTTGGAAGCTTAATTCAATAAGCGGCTTGACTAAAGAGATTTGATTTCATTGGGAGGGCGAGGAGGAGAGATGAGAGACAGCTCACAGCTGAAGGTGAGCTGTCAAGAAAACCAAGCCTGAAAGGAGAGAGAGAGATAGACAGAGAGAGAGAGAGAGAGAGAGAGAGAGAGAGAGAGAGGTGATAGGGGACAAAGACACTGTGCAAACAAACAAACACCAACACACACTGACTTAGTGTTTTACACCCTGACAGGAAGCCGAGCAAAAGAATGTTGAATTGTTTATCTACAAAAACAACAGACATCCTGAATCAATACGTGCCTGCCAGGTGCGTTTTAAAGAAATTACCATCAGTTAAGCGACATTTAGACAGGGTTCGAAGCAGCCAATGCGCAAGTTCACACGTTTTCTCAATTCACACACTTACACTGGCTATTTTGCCAAAATATGGTTAAGTAGCCAGTTGACTAGATATGGGTTTGTTTGAGATGTTCAAGTTATCACGTGTAGTGTAGTCCAGGACGTATGTTGCGAGAACAGTGTGGCCACTAGTTTCCAGTGACGACAATAACTGCCAGCTGCTGCGTGAATAAACAAGCCAAGGAAAACCACTGTCAACTTGGGTGTTAACCCCAGAGCACCAGCGTTTGCTCTGGCCCTGGAGCTAGACAGGGAGATCTCCCATTGATTCCAAATCTCAAATCTCTTCACATTCTATAGTTGGTAAAGGGTATGTTCAAGTTCACCGGTGTTCAACAGTGCAAACAGCCCCTAATGGAAATACAGTGTATATGAAACAGACATAATGTAGGGACGGAATTACAAATCAACTGTGTCTGTGAAACGCTAAGACATAAACCAGACCGAGGCACACTATTACAGTGTGTGTGGTGGGTGGCTGATGCAGGACAGATTATATGAAGCAGAGCAGGCAGTGTGCTGTACAGCCAGGAATCTCACCTGGTTCCTGGCCGGAGGAAAGAGCAGGTGCTACCTCTGGTCCAGCCACAATACGGGTCTCTGGAGGCTATGCAGTTCCTACACAGGAAGGCAAACACAGCATTCAGTTTAACACATGCCTCTCAGTGTACTGCAGAGAATGATAACTGAATTACACCCATGCACACACACGGACGCACACACGCACGCACACACACACATGCACACACGCACACACACAAGATGCAAACAAACACTTGCAGGATCACAAAAAACTATTAAATGTCTACTTAATAATAAATAAATGAAATACTGTATATTGCCTATGGCTATATGCTTTCCATAAAGAACTGCATATGGTAAAATATTTTCAGCATAAATACACAGTATATTGCCAATGTTGTATATTCTAATGGCTGTTGCTATTTAATTAATGCACAAACGACACAATTACATCTGCATTATTATCTTAACTTATAATTATACATCCAGCAAATAATATCCTCATCATAATGTATTATAAGCAGGTCAAGGCTTAAAGGAGAGTTAGCAGAGATTGAGCATCTTGTTCAGACAGTTTACTGCAGTGGATGGTTTGACATGGGTACGCACGCAAAGCCAGGTGTTCTCGTTACCTAGGCTGCGCTCCCATGTATGTACGCAGCAGCTAGCTTACTTCATGCATAGTGAGTAGAGCTGGCACCGTGCCACCGGTACTCTGACCACGCAGGACGGGAAGGCCAGCAGCAGGGTGTGACTGGCCTTGTCTAGGGTCATGGAGAGCAGCTTTCTGGCCTGGGGAGAGTCCTCGCCGCACCTAGCCAACACACACACGCACACACATTCAAAAGACACATACACGCACATACATATGTGCATGCGCACGCGCACAAACACACACACACACGCACACACACACACAAGTGTACACAACCTCCCTCCAGAAATGCTGCAAGCATAGCTACTACCAACGACATTACTCAGTAAACTACCCTCACTGACTAATTCTTTGAATTGCATGTGTCTTCCCCAACCATGTATCGTCAATAATAATGACGCATACATTTAGCTTTTGTTCTAACCTGCTTAAAGTGTTTATCTAATATGGTCACGGCCAGCGTCAGTGATAGGCGTCGTCTACACCATTACAGTAATGCGTATCTACATACCACACACACGGTTCAGTAGGCGTGCAGCTTGCAGGCTGGTGTGCATCAGTGAAATGACGGTTAGTGTACAATAAATAAGAGGCGGTGTATTTGAAATGCTATAGCTTTGACTATTTCTGTTCCTGCTTTTGGTGTAGCACTGTAGCCTGGTGTAACCAGAACCAATATGGTCTGGGCATGCTCCACAGTAACAGTTGCCACTCTACTGGGTGTAGCTCTAATTTAGAAACTATGTTAACCAATCGACTGTTTGGCTCGTTTTTGAACCATTTCGGAACGCGCAACGTTATCTCCCTAACCCGCCCTGATTGGTCCGCAGCAGGGTGGCTCTGAAAACACGAACATGGTTTCCTAACTAATAATCTCAGCTAAAACATTTATAATTGTAAAGTCTGCTAGGAATGGACGTTAAGCAGGTTTAAAAACAACCAAAACCCTGTTACAGCCAGCCTCAGACCTCACTCACACATCCCTTACACCTTACCGTGTGTGTTACTGTGTACGTTCACAGCGCAGGAGGACCGAGGCAGGCTGCTGAGCTTAGCCAGATCTAATTGGCGCTTACAGCACACAACAGCAGACACACCTGCTTCTGAGTGCTGGACTCATGCCTTTTGTGTGCACATAATGCAACAGTAGTGTGTGGATGGCTTATGGTAATGGTGCTGCAGTGGGACCACATTCATTAAGGGCAATCTATCGCTCTGCCGCGTCAAACTATGACTCATTCCTCATCACCGACAACACCGTGGGCAACACGCAGCGAGTGTGAGAGGGACAGGGATAGAGAGAGCAGAAAGGCACTCCAACACACAAACAAGTAACATGGGAAAAGAAATCAACAAAGGATGTGAGAAGGAAAATAAATAAATTAGAGAGAGAGAGGAAGAGGGAGAGGGAGAGGGAGAGGGAGAGGGAGAGAGAGAGAGAGAGAGAGCGAGAGAGAGGGGGGGAAGAGGGAGAGAAAGAGAGAGAGAGAGAGAGAGAGGCTGAATAGAGAAGTAATCTCAGGCAGACAGATGGACAAAACCAGGACAGCACCCGGTCCTGTTAGTGCTGATGCTCTCCCAGGTTATTTCCTGGTTCATTATGGTGCCAGCCAATCACAAGGCAATTTCACTGCCGTGATCTCTGCTATCATCTGTTATAAGACCCCTGTATTAGTGGGCTTGCTTCGGTCTACATACCGTGGACTTCATTATAGGAGAGACTGGGTCTGCGTGTGTGTGTGTGTGTGTGCATTTATTCCTCCACATGTGCTTGCATGGGTGCATGCTAATACGTGCACATTCCTTGTGTGAGTGGGTCTGCAGCCAGGACCACAAGGGGGGAAATATAGATCATTTTTCAATGTACTCTTTCTGCTGATTAGCTATGTGCCTGTTGAGTGAGAGGGACACTGACATCTCGCTGGGCTCAACCTGTATACATCTAATTATCTCAACTACTGGCTCAAAATCAAATCACAAAATACATTTATTCTGGACTTTTTCCTTCTTTTTGTTTTGTTGTTTATTGTTTTTAGAATCAGAAATAACATGTTGTTGGTTTAAAAATAGTTTAAGAAATGTGTTTTTGTCTTTTGTAAGAAATGTATCTTGCAAATTGTTTGCAGTTTATTGAGCAATTGATAAGGGAGTCCAATTATTTCCTGCGTATAACCTGCCTCTAATGGGTCTCTGTGAAAGATATAACTTAGGTTCATCCCCACTGTGAAATAAATATTGTCAACCCTTGCTCTGCAACAATCCACCACAGTGAATATAAATGGAGAAGAAAGAAAAATAGTTCAGCTTGGTAATACAGTATGTGAGCAATCCATACACTGTGAGATGTTTTGGTTTTTAAAATGCCTTTTAAATTGACTTTCTGATCCAAAAACAGAATAGAGGTTTATCTTTAAACTAGATAAGAGATGAGAACGTCCTGATAGCCTTTAATTTGTTTTTAAGATTAAGAATAATGGGGTTTTATCATCTTTTAATTATTTTCTCCTTCTTCCCCTCAAGCGTATAGCCTCAACCTTATTGTGAGATGTTTAGAGATTTCCTGATATTGAATATTAGCCCATAATCACACTCTTTTGTGTTTGCCATTATGAGGTGGTGATATAACTCCTGTAGTAGTGATGTGTAGGCAGCCACCATGTTTATCTCTATTAGCTTCTTTCCCAACATTAGCCGGCTGTATTTCAGCTTCTACTCATTTTGGTGTTTTACCCTGCTGCAATGTCCTCTAATATAAAATTCAAGTTCTTCTACTTGTGTTGTCTGAAGTGGCCTGCAAGGGCTGGACTAATTTTGAATCAGTCATTTACTATATTATAATTCCTCTCTGAAAAACGTTTATTTATGGACTGTAACAATGTATCTATGACCTAATCCCCCACTCCCTGTCAGACAGCCAATCAAGTTAGTCTGTTAAATAAAATGACACCACTGAAAATGGATGCTTAGCTAAATGTTTGTTGGAATGAAAATGATATGGGGCTATTAAAGACCCCATATCATACATACAGTACTGAATATGAAGGGGTTCTTTCAGGTCCCTTCAGATATTTCAGAATTCATGATTTGTGATTATGTCGATGACTGAATATTTTAAAATAAATATTTTAATGTGAATCCATATTCAGAATTAGCAAAAAGTGGAGAATTCGTTGCAAACATTTTTGCATTGAACTTGAATTTTGAACGCTTTGTGTAAACATTCCAAAAATATATTATTTAAATTGTCACCCTTCGTCTAGCATCAATGTGTGTTCGCCGAGAACTACCTCCTCAAACTGTTTGCTTACAGTATGTTCACGAAACGTTCACGGTGAACTCAAAGCAAACAGAAAACTGTTGGCAATGTTGGCTATGTTTTCCAATTCTGAGCACACCTGATGATTTATTCTGCCATGCGAAATTTGACTCTGTTAAGTCAAATTTCATCCAGCTTCAAAAACACGGACTAAAATTCACTAAATATAATCCCCTTCCATTTAAACAGAAAAGCTGCTCTAGGATCTGTACGTATATAAACTGAAGGATAGCCTACTGTAACGTAAGAAAACATATTTTTTTGGAAAAGCAAGAATATCAACAATTCCAAACTATTCCAACTATATTAAAAAACAGGTTAGTTTTACTATAAGTATTTATAAAAGATCATGGGCGACAGCGTGGACAGAGGGGGCAGATGAGCTACCAGCGTGAGAATGTCCTGTCCATGGGCCAACAAACGTACTTGTCAGGGTTGTAGCCCTCCAGCTCCTCCAAGAAGACGTTGGTGTTGGTGACAGTGTTGTCCTCATTGGGCACAATGAGGAACTTGAGGATGGTTCCTCTGCTGGAGCCAAGAAACAGGACCGTACGGTTCCGATAGGGGCCAGCCTCTGTGTCCACCACCATTTTATTCAACTGATACCTGCACAGTAAAGGAGACAACACACTGTTTAGTCAACCAGTAATAGAGACATATGGGTCCCTTATTAACCATGCACGTCTCTGCTACATCAACACTTATCACTAAATCTACATCATGGAGTTTATATTTAGTTAGAAATGCATGTGTTCACCTCCCTGCAGTGTTGGGCCAATGGTTGGCTTTAATCTAGCTGACTTTCTTTATTAGCTCATTCACGCATACATCGATGTATTTATTCATGCAATCCTTCATCCATTCATCCATCTAATCATCTAAGCATTCAGGTTCACTTTTTGAATGCATTCAAGCAAATTACAGTTGATTGGTTTAGATGTAAAATATGGACTTGAGTGAATTAAAATGTATCAAATTACATTCTTGTCACAGTCTTCACAAAATTAAATGGAAAACATTTGCATAACAAACTAATTACAGCAGACACCCAGTCATTAATAATATCAGTCAAGTAAATTGTCTTTTCTCTCAATAATATAAAAAGTGTCTATGAACTACACTCTCTTGTGTGTATATGTGTCAACAGCCTAGAATATAAATTGTGTTGTGCTGGGTGTTTAATATTTCACATAATTTCTGTAATCTCTCGGTGGCTAGGGAATTGAGAGATGCATGCATGCTTATGGGACTCGCCTATACTCTGTATTACAGTCCTTTAGGCTGTCACAGTCAACAAAAAGGTTTCGACAGAAGCAGTCGACACCTGCCAAGAGAACCAGCTGCTACAGGCAAATGTTTCAATTCAGGTGCGAAATGCTGTGTGTGTGTGTGTGTTCTAAACAAGGGCAGTCTCACCTGACCATGGTCCTTACTATCCATGGCCTCTGTCCCAGTGAAGGAACAGCTTCGTCCATCAGAGGATGTGTCTTGACAAATGTGAGCATCTCATCTGGGAAGGAGTTAGAGGAGTTAAATCTGGAGCCTTGGACAGCACAGCCACCGGGCCTGGGGAAGGAAATAAAGGTGACACCGGGGTTTACGACACGACATTAGCCGAGTAGCTCTGATCTTGTAACTGACATTGCCTATTCTCTCTAAGAAAATCTGTTGGTACACTATTGCACCGTCTTATATTTTGTTACTTGCTCATATAAAATAGCAAAAAAATCTCAAAATTACATTATAGGCTATTTAGTAGTATACAGTATGTGGATGACACGCCAGAATAACTTGAACATAACCCACCACTCATTAATCATCATAACAACATGGCGAACTGTCTAGACACAGAGGCAGAGGCAGATAGCGTGATCCCATCCAGGTGTACCTCGGCTTCGGGATGAGTTCATCTGGAACAGGTGTCCAGATTGACTCAGGTGATTTCTGCTCCTTGAACCGACCGTCAAACACCGATGCCAGCTGCTCCATGTCAAAGGCACACACAGCTGAACCAGGAATACTGGAGATATAGATAGAGAGAGAGAGAGAGAGAGAGAGAGAGAGAGAGAGAGAGATGAATAATACAAAAATTAGAGCAATTTATTAAACATGAACAATAACTGCATTTACCTTTCTGACAATATACCATCATTTTAGATGCTCCAGGCCCATTCTTATTACAGTTTACAATTTATTGATTATTTATTTATGTATTTATTTATGTATATGCCTTTTAACTGCATTCTTTATTTTTTAATCTATAATTTATACTGCATTATCTACTACATTATCTTATCTTTCAATGCTTTTTACTGTTACTTGTGTTGCTATTTATTTCAGTCACATTGCTATTAAAAGTCTCACTAGTGTGACAAACAGTACAGCAGCAGCATAGAAGCAAATCACATTCACATTAAAGATGACTAATTACATATTATACATTCAGTTCACAAACAGGGCCCCAATATTTAGTTATGGTAGCTGTAACAACTGCAGCTAACTGTGCCCATTTCCATATATCCATGTTTACGATTAATTAAAGAAAAGGGTCTTATGTTTGAGCATGGCCTGAAGATCTTTCTAGGACATAATCTAGACAATGTAGGTCATCTAGATATTTGGAAATGCCTGTATTTGATGTTCTTTTGTATACAACGGCACGTATATGTGTTTTGACACGTGCGGAATAAATACACATTTCCATTACGCAGTCAAGTGGAGGTGTTTTCCATGTTGCTTGCACAGATTCAGGAGCCATGGTAACGAGCGTACACAACCAACTCATCCCTCACAAAAAAGTATTAGTATAAAAACATAAACATCATACACTTTTAGAAAGACGAAAACTAAGGACATTTACTCTATAATTGTATTTTATTTGAGTTAGTTTTGCATCCAGACAATACATTTTTAGTATTTTTCTGTAATGCCTTTTTCCAGTTAACGACCTAGTTTTCACTATTTCGTTCATTATCTTTACGATTATAACCTTGGATGAGACACATCAGTGCTGGTGTTAATATTGACAAAATTCAATTTTTTAAATAAAAATTGGCATTGTATGGGCTGAAAAAAGAACTACACGTCATATCCCTTAATAGTCACCCCAGGACCTTCATTGGTACACTCAGTACTTTCATACATCATCAAATTCAAATGTATATGTAAATTCTATGGGGATCCCACTCTCAGCCCCTCACTCACTTGACGCAAGTTGTAGTGGGTGGAGTCAGGCTCAGATTTGGGGTGCAGTTACACTTTAAACTGAAGCCATGTGCAACCTAATAAAATGTATATACTTACAGGAGCAACGTACAAATGTCACATTATGAATTACAAAACATCTAGACAATGACATGGGACGAGAGTGGAAAAAAGTATAAAAATTTAATTGACAGGCAGAATAAAAGGGACAGGAGAAGAAAAGATACTCTGTCAATAAAATAATGTATCTCTGTGAGTCCTGTGATGACAAGTCATTTTTTACTCTCTGCAGACAGAAGTGTAAAAAGAATAATCCAAGGAGAAAGAATGGGCTAGCTAGATAAAATACAGTGACTAAATTTTGAGCCTTTGATGGAGAGAGACACACGGAAAAGATGACAAATTGGATTCGGACTGCTCATACTGTGACAGTGAATTCTAAAATACAAAGGAAACCGTTAGTGAGAGGGATACAAAGACAGGATTAGACAGTCGGTGTCAATTTAGTGGGTGAAGCAGAGATATACAGTATACGCAGTGGATGCAATAGCTAGATTATAACTCATAAAGAGAGCTTGGCTGGAATTTCTGGAATATAAAACAAGATAGGAAATGAGTCATTGAAGACTCCCTCTCTCTCCCACAGAGGAGGGAGGATTCTCGTAAAGAAACAAAGCCCTGCAGTGCGTTCCAGTACAAAAAAGGCTATTGCACCTCAGAGGATGTTTAACTGCATATGAACCCAGCGACGTGGAGTGGAACATCTGCCGAAAGAAAGATATTCACACGCACATACTCCTACGCACAAACGCAATCATCAAATCTACAGCCAGCCAGATTGGTTGACTCTCTGTATCTCTATTGAGTTTGACATTGCTTGGTGTATTGCTGCCAATAAAGCACTACATCTGTCTGAACTATAGAAATAATTATGATTTTTTTTGTAATCATGTATTTATGTTATTTTTTTAAATATTATTTTCTTTCTTTTGTTTCCACCATATTCCCTTCCACAGGCTTAGCAAGAGGCATTTGCCTCTTGCTAAGCCTTCACTGTGCTGTCACCCTATAGAATAAATGTTGCGTACAACAACAGGTGTTTTGTCCAGTTCTACTACAAATCTGCACTGTAAGTTACATGTACTTTAGATCAAAGCGTGTGCTAAATGTTGTAAATGCAAATGCATTATACTGATGACTAATGTGTGCATGTATTTCTTCATGGTGTCGCATATTTCCATGTTATTGTGTATTTGTGCCCATGACTCAGGGGTCCTATTTTGCAGACATACTTACACACACACACACACACACACACACTGGCTGAGCTTGCTTCCACTGGATGCCACACTATCTTTAACTCTGTCCATCTCACAATAAGAGATTATATCCAACCGCTGCCTTGGAGGTCTACAGAGTTCAGCCTGCCCCCCTTTCCCCCCGTACTGTGCATTGTTCATCCTGAATGCTCCTCTGACAGGCATGTGAGCCCACTGTATGTGAAGCACAGTGGCTGGCGGCAGGCTGTGCACTAGAGTGTGGGGTCCTGCTCTCCTGACGTGGCGTGGTGATCAGATCACGGCTCCCTCAGCACTTATCATTCATAGGGAGGGACCCGGGCCCCGACCAGTGCCGCAGAGCTCCGGGTGGATATCTGTGGATGGCAGGAGGTCTCTCTGGGGGTACCAGATGTGTGTGTGTGTATGACATGTTTGCCAGCAATACACCAGGTGCCAGCTTGGCTACATTTAGGTTATGTCAGAGATGTACCCCCCCAAACCTCTACTTGTACCCCCCCAGACCACTCTCTCTCTCTCTCTCTCTCTCTCTTGGCGGACCGCCCCTGGGGCTGTTTTTCTACCCTACATTTGGATTATTTCCCGTGTCTATTCTTTATATCCGCGCAGAGCTTTCCTACCGCACAAAAATGTAATTTCGAAAAATTTTTTGGGGTCTTTCAAACCGCTGGCAGTTTATTTCACCGCTTGCTCCTCAGCTTCGTCCATCCCCGTCTTGCCCCCCCGACAGCCTGTCAGGGTGAGAGGGCTGCTTCAGTCAAGGCTGCTGTCCCACAGCTTAACCCCTTCACTGTCATGGTACATTGTGTTAGCACGATGCCTCTCTTTATGGAGGCACTGCTAGTCAATGCACCTGCAATCAACATGGAGTTTATTCATTTATTCCTTTGCCATGGTATCGGACTATGTGTTCACTGCAGCTTCAGCAGGCCATGTAGCTGCCCACAAACACTGTTGCGACAAAAACAGAATTTATATTTTTACCCTCACTATCTCCAATGAGCTAACTTCCTTTGCATTTCTTGGCTGGTGCAGACCCAAGGGGGACTAGTTAGCACATCTTCGTGTGCTCCCATCCACCCACCCCTCTCCTAGCACCATCAACCTGTTCTCCGCCTGGCCCTTGTACTCCTGACGTCCCTTCCTCTGCGTAGTTTTCCCAAGGGGACGCCCTGCTGTCTAGCTGTCGTCCTGTGAGCTTCTTTATGAACCAATACAAGCATGGCCTTGCACAGTCTGGGTTTGCTTCATTTAATAATGCATTGTACCTTCCATGGTATGTTCTCTAATGCATTTCTGCACAGCACCGTTAAACCTAATGAGCCCACCTCACGATATTCTAGCCGCCACAGTCATTTTCAGCAGCCAATCCCCCTACCACAGCAATATCTGGGTTTGGATTTGTTCTAGAATATTACAATATGGCTTAGTACAGCGTGATGCCTTTTTATTTCTTCATATATCATTCCTGCTGCTGAACTGAGCCCCGATACCATACAGAGGTTGCAGAAAACAGGTTATAAAAGTTACAGTACAGAAGATATGTTTGCTTCATTGATGCACTAAACCGCTTGCTGTCACAGTGTAGTTCCCTCTTCTTGGCTGAGAGGCAGTGACAGTTAAAATCCAAATACTGTACCTCTGCCTCTCACTCTCACATACACAAACACACACACACGCATTCATTCTCCCATTCTTGCAGTTCAGAGTCACCTAGGCTCCGCTGATCTCTTCAGCAGGAGCGCGAGTGGAGGAGGCGCTCAGCAGGAAACCCAAACTCCTCACTCATCCCCCTCTGATAGGAAGGGCCAGGGCCAATAGCGGTGCTCTCTAAATGCAGAAGAACTGCTGAACCGGAGAGGCTTTTATACTCTGAAGGCTGCCAGAACCCCGGGTACCACTCAATCTCTGTCTCCCTCTTTTATCCGTTCACTCTCCAGGTCTCATACATAGTAATGATATCACTGTAAAAAAAAAATACATTGAGCGCTATTCAACTCTACCTCGTTACGGTAAATGACCTTGTTCCCTTAAAGGGGCAATGTGACCCCCTTGCCACCTTGAGGCAGATCAAAGCAAAGGAGGATCACATACATACATGAGGACACCAGGGGGGTTGTGAGCATGCTTGTTCATGCACACGCATGTTTGTTTTGTCCAATCGTGTGTGTTTTCAGGTTGAGAAAAGGCAAACGCTGTGCAGCTCCATTTGAAAGTAGTTCATTTTAAAAGACATTGCTATAAAATACAGGCAAAGATGTAATTCTGCGCACATATCCATGTTTACACTATATATGGAAATATTCTGCCGCAAAAGTTTGTATGTTTTTATTTTTTATAACTCACTGCCGACCAACAACTCTCCTCTTTAGTCAGTGATAGATACGTGAGTGGAATAGCTGCTGTGTGCGTGCCATCCCTGTGGTCTGCACTCGCAGGAGAAGATGAGCAACTAGAATGTGTCCAGGGAGGGGCTGGGAAGGGGATCAGCCTACTGTTCCCAGCAGGCTACAGAAACACATATTTTGCGCAGAGCGAACTGTGAGGACCCAACAGTGTGCTGCTTCACGCTGGCATCCTGGCACGCTGCCGGCCAAAGCAATTTGTCTGGTGAACACTCAGCTGATGCTGGAGACCACCCTCATGACTTACCTCCTCTTTCTTACAGCAACACTCTCCGTCTCTCCATTCGTGTGTGTGAGGGTTTTGGATGTGTAGATGTGTGTGTGAGTGTATTTAAAGAGGTACTCTGTGTGTGTGTGTGTGTGGGTGTGTGTGTGTGTGAGAATCATACATCTCTCTCAGCAAGCTCTGCCTGTGTATAGCATTCCACACAGATAAGCCACAGCTGATGAAACAGTTCTAGCTATTAGATAACAAGGCACACGTGTTGTCCATTATGAACTTCCTTGCCCTTAAAGAGGGTCTTCTTCCCCACTTCCTGCTCGTCTCCTAATCACCATACATTCCCTTCCCCTACACAGACTCACCCCCCCCCCCCCCCCCTTGTGTTGCAGTTATTCTCTTGCCGTCATTAACAAAAGTGGTGGGCGACCGCATTAAGAGGTTCCCTACATGGAAAGCGGCATTTATTTGCAAAACCCTGGCTCTCTGCTTCTCACTCATTGTACACAAGTTGAACGCTATGAAAAGAACCCTATTGTGAGTGTCTCAGCTAGACTGGCACCTCGCATGCTGTAGATATTATTTTGCCCTGTCTAGACATTCTTACTGTGGCCATAAAGAAACCAGGTATGTGTGCACATAAACATTCCTGCTGCAGCACTGTCAATTTCGGCAGGCTTTGTGCCGTCTGTGGCCCTGCAGACACCCTGCCCGCCTCATAATCCTCCTCCGTTATCAGGCACCATCACTCTCCCCTTCTCTCCTCCCTCCCCTCTTCCTCCTCCTCCCTCTCGCAAAATATTTCTTTCAACAAATAACCTCTTGTGCTCAATTAAAGCCATGTGTGTTACATTACAGTGTTTCCCCGTGCGATCTTGACCCATGCACCTCTGCACGCTCTATTTTCACTCCTTCTCCGGGGCTGAGCTATGCTGGCGGGAAGCCGTGCTCCGTAAGAGCAGACACTGTCCACTACTAGACCTTCCAGCTGGAGTGTGGGAGTCCAGGCACACTGTCTTACATTGCTGCCCCTGGGAACACTCGCACTCTGTGTGTGTGTGTGTGTGTGTGTGATGAGTCCCACTTTCAGCCTGTCTGGAGAGGACACAGATTTAAATCCCTACTTTAGCCTTCCAGGAGACACACACACACACACACACACACACACACATTGACGCACGGACACACACACACAAATGTATAATGACGCACGGACACACACACAAATCCACAATGACACACGGATACACACACACACACAATGACACCAGGACACATGCACACACACACACACACACACACACACACACACACACACACCGGTAGAAGTAAATAATCAAGACAAGACCACTGGTCTCCTTCAACAAGGATTTATTAACCACCATTAGCATGTGTGTGTGTGAAGGTGTGTGTGTGTGTCTGTGCATCATTGTGTGCGTGTGTAGCCTACCTGTTGGCAGGGGTGGAGAACACTGCTAGGATGATGGCCCTGCCGTGCATGCTGATGACGGGGCTGGTGGAGTGCAACAGGTTGAAGTAGAAGTGAGAGTCTCCGGGGACGGAGCAGTTGAGGCGGGCCTTCAGGAAGGAGGTCCACTGCTTCTCCAGCACCCGCTGGGAGCCCCCCAGGTCCCGCTTGCAGACCCGCGCCACACGAGACACCACCACCTGAACACAACACACAGAACACATCAGGCTCAGGGTTCATCTCTCCAAAAGATGGTTTTCTTTTACGTTTATGAACGAGAGCCGTGTCACTTGCAGTGTGTGCGCCCTGTTTTGACACATCAGTGTTTTAGCATTGGAACGTTTCATCAATTGTCAATTATTCATGAAAATGTCACTTCAGAAATCACTTTTATGAAACAACCGCCCCCAAAGAATTGTGGTCAAAATATCCATTTACTCTGCTCTGCTATAAAAACACCTAGAAAAATATCCTCATTCAAAAACCATTTATTTATACTGTATTTATATTATATTTATATATTAGAAAACGAGTATCCAGCCACAAATAAAAAATTTTATTTGCATTTTACATGTCCTGTAAAAGAATAACCAGTTTGGATAAGGTCGGGAAATATTAGAAGAACTGAACAAGGCATGAGCCGTTTGCTCACAAGGCAATTTGTTTGATTTGATGCAGTATGCAGACAAACAGAGGATAAAAGGTCAGTTGAGAGAAAAGTAAACATGATATTGATATAAAAATCACTGCTTAATAATAACATCTTGGTCAACTAGAAATGGATTAGAAAACCAAATATTCGATAATGTCTGAGTTACCTTCTCTAGGTAGTTAAACTCCATTGCCATCTCTCTGAAGAAGAAGTATACATGAGGTCCCCACTCCACAGCACTGACAAAATATGGCTCTGTATGTGTGTGTGTGT
>JAODTR010016007.1:0-26329 GCA_025399935.1 Amblyopsis rosae
AGTTTGGGGTCCCTTGCTGAAGCTGCTGCCCCCGCGACCCGACTCCGGATAAGCGGATGAAGATGGATGGATGGATGCTATTAAATAATGTGATATTTTAATTGCAATGCTTACGGTATACTTGGACTAGTACAACACTGCTATAAACTATATGTTTCTTTCTGTAATTGTGGGGAATGTTTTTATTTAATCTAATATGTATCATAAAAACGCTCTTGAAAATTGCACTCGGCCATTGAATTTAGTGAAGAATATCAAAGAAAGGCTTCCGCGCTTTATCGTGTTGTTCTCATTGGTCGTGAGTAAAGCTGTGGCAAAATTGCCTACTTAAACGTCCTACTTAAAGTGTTCTTGATTGGATGAAATCTTATTTAGACGGTGCACACCATAGATTCTGGAGCGCGCTGCTAAACAATATTTGTCGCACACACAGATGGCATTAGCTACAATTGATAGGTTTTTGAAAATTACGTTACAAAAATGGAAAATTACGTAGACTACATGGTGTTTGGTGGGTCTCTAAATAGATTAGTCCTCTCTAGGTGGGTCTTGACACAAAAAGTTTGGGAACCCCTGGCCTATATGCTGATGCCAACCGGCCTTTAGCCTATACTATTGATAATGTGTTATAGCCTAGCCAATAAACGTTGCATTTAGGCTATTATAAAGTACTAATTTATAGCCTAGGCCTCTACACAAACTTATAATAGCATCCACAGTTTATTTTACGGTTGAGCATCTGGTATTCCTGATTTGGGTTTATTTCCGCCAGGGGGAGACATATGCACTTTAAATGCGCCATCGCGTTCACACAAAACACAAACACGCGCGCGCGATTGAGAGAGAGAGAGAGAGAGAGAGAGAGAGAGAGAGAGAGCTATTTCCATTTAATGGGCTATATTTCAGCAGGTGGCGCCTGTAGCTGGATGCGGGTCTGTTGCGGCGTCTCATCACGTGACCAGGGTTCGGTTTGGAAAGCTTTGGAGCTGCGTAACGCACCAACCGCTCCACAGCCCGTCCGAAGTGTCGGTGCTGACAGGCGCAGAGGGCGTGGAGCCACCAGCGTCCCGGTTTGTTAACCTCCACCCTATCGATCCGACACGAAGTGATGCGAGGCGGTTAGTCTGGAAAACCAACGTAGAAAAATGTAACGTGTCCTTTATTATTTCTAGGCAGACATCGACACTGACATTGATATAAACGCGCCTGGCCCGGTCCGCTCCCCGGGTCTGGTTCTGCCTGGCTCACGGGACATGAGAAGGCAAGCCCGCCAGGTCGCACTGAGGCTGCGACACAGAACCGTCTCTGTTGTTCCCCAACGGGATGCTGCCGCCATCAGAACACAGTCACATCTGGGAGGCATCGTCGGTGTATATTATGACATAAAACTGTGATATTTTGATCTGAACTTCCATCAGGATTAACAGTGTAATCCCGCCTCTAATCTCAATTATTTGTCCGAACATCGCCGTGTGTTTGTGTGTGAGTGTGTTTGTGTTCTTGCGCGGTGTGCTCCTCGGGAATCCCCCTGCGTGTTTCAGTGACAGGGCATAATGCCCACGTCCCGTTCCGGCGCAGCCCAGGTGGACTTCTGGGTGGAGGAGTCCCGGAGAGACGCGACGGTGGAGGAGTACTACAGCATGGGGCCGGAACTGGGCAGGTATGGAATTACTTGGCTAGGCGGCCTACTGTTCTCATGGACACTGAACTGGCAGTGGCAGGTATAGGCTATAGGCACTGGGCTTTTGTTTTAGATTCCTTGTTTTAGGCTTACATGGTGACCTCTTTAGCAGCCCAGAATAGCATCAGACCCTTCATTAGCACCACGTCACATAGGCAACTCTGTGCTGAACGTCTGATAGCCTATACCCCTGTAAGGTCGACACGGGACTCTAGACTTTCAGGAAGTAATACTGTCCATTTACATTGGCTGATAACATTGTCACTCACTCAATTATGTCTTCGTAATTTCATATTTATTAATGTATAATTAAACATATATTTTAATCAGTAACCCTAGCCTACAAATTTCACAGATTTACAACACCTGTAAACAAAGTTCTGTTGTTTAGTTTTCCTCATTGCAAGTTTAACATCTGACTTGGTCATTGACTTCTGGCCTATAGTTGGTCGTCATGAATATCAATCAAAATACCTCGCTTGCTGACGCAGTTACCCTGCGCTGTGTCCCATACTTTTACATATGTAACTAAAGGCTAGCTCTACGAGAGTAATAATAGCATAAGAATCTAAAACACACACACACACGCACACACGCATTGAGTTGTAGAGTTTGTTGTTGACACCAGTGTCTGTTTGGAGCCACCGTATTTCTGCCCTGTTACCAAGCTGAGCAGGCAATGGTTTCTGTTGCCATGGAGACCAGCCTTGAAGCATTGGGGTGTGTGAGGTATATTAGCTTTAGCTGAAAAGAAGCTAGGCCAATATACCCCACACCATGCGCACGCACACACACACGCACACGCATGCACGCACGCACGCACACTCACACACACAGACACGCACACACACACACACACACACACACACACACACACACACACATATACATACATTAGGCTTACATAGATGTGTTGACCTCCTAAAGGTATTCTGAGGAGGATGAAACTTGTATTTATTTGCATTCATGTGTGTGTGTGTGTGTGTGTTTATGGCTGATAGATATTACTACATCTATACATACAGTATACTTGATGTAGGTAGGCTATGCTAAACATACTTTGTTCTAAATAATATATGCACAGTTACAGTAGAGGTACAGTGTATGTATACAGCGTATTCTGGTAGATACAGAGAACATATTGATATATTGCTTTTGTGTTTCTAGGGGTGCCACTTCTGTTGTGTTTCGCTGCGAGGAGAAACGAACACAGAAGCCATATGCTGTCAAGGTTCTTAAAAAAACTGTAAGTGCATCTGATATTATAGGCTATGTTTTTACTGTTGACAATGACACTGCTTAATTCAATCCATATTGAGTCAAATAAATAATCATGTTATATTGTTGTAACACACATACTGTTTAAATCCACCTAGATATAAAAAGTCTTAAATACCCATAAAATTCTATCTAAAGTATGAGCGTTTTGTTGATCTTTGACAGATTGATAAGAAAATAGTTCGGACAGAAATTGGTGTTCTTCTGCGACTATCTCATCCCAACATCGTAAGTAAAGCTGCTTTCAAGTATAGAGAGGGAAATCCAAAAAGTTGACTAGATTTGCTTATATATTTAGTAAATTATTGATTTTACTAATGTGTTGTTTCTTCTTATTGGGTTGTTAATGTCAATAATAGTAACTATCAATAAATAAAGTTTAGCGTCAGTGTGCTTCATGTGCTCTGGGGTTTCTGTTCTCAGATTCGTCTGAAAGAGATTTTTGAGACGGAGACGGACATTGCCCTCGTTCTAGAGCTGGTGACGGGAGGCGAGCTATTTGACAGGTACACATGCACGCACACACACACACTGAAACACACTAATATACATGCACAGACATATTCAAATGACATACTCACACCCACACAGTCTTTAAGCATGGTGTTGTTGTGTTGTGCAGGATCGTGGAGAGAGGTTACTACAGTGAGAGAGATGCCGCGCACGTTATCAAGCAGATTCTGGAGGCAGTGGCGGTGAGAGATACAAACAGGAAGTGACGTCATTCACGTCCCTCCGTCCATACGCCACTGATCTGTCACATCAGTGGGAAGTACAGACCTCAATACCGGTTCCAGTCTAGTCTAGTTTATCTGTCCAGCTAGTCATGTCTAGTCAGTATAGTCCCTATTGCCAAAACTCAAAGGGACATTAACACCCTATCTCTCAATATGGGCATGGGTTCAGTTCCCGATATGTATGGCCTAACCACGACCTTAATACCTGTAACTGTACTCACTATAAAAGGGGATAAAAGCGTCTACTAAATCAGTGTTTCCAAACCCTGGACATTGGAAGCCAATGCCCTGCATGTTTTTATTATGTTTTGTTTTTTGAGAGTAAAGCCTCTTTTCCAGGAGACACCTGGCCAAGAAGTATCTTAAAACATTCAGTTATATAGTATACATATAATAATACATACATAAATAAAAAGCCTTGTTTGTCCACTGAATAGATAACCATAAAATGCTATTAACAACTACAATGTCCAATACCGGTAGTCCTTTGTTCCATATCATTTAGAATTGATAAAAACTGTGTTAAAGGAATAAAGTAAATCATTTACAAAGAGTTTGAAGGCATTCCAAGCGGTAGCGGCAGCAACCTTAAAATATATTTTTCCCAGTTCTGTACGGACACGAGGAATATACATTTGCAACAGATCCATTAAGCGTAATACATAGTAGCTTTTACTTTTAACTAAATACATGCTAAGGTATGTTGGAACTAGCCCAATAAGAGCTTTATAAACATAAACAAGGGCCACTGAGTATAGGGTGCAATGATGCGTGCTATAATTACATCCAGGGAAGAATCGTAGTGCAGTGATAAAGAATATTCAATATTTGTAGACACTGCGCAGAAGCAATCATGTAAATAAGGTCACCATAATCCAGCATGGGTAGGACAGTTGCAGACACCAAATATTTCCTAGCTTGAATGGATAAGCATGGATGGATGGATTTTGACCTATAGATAGTTAGTTCTATATCTATCTATAGCTACAGATCCAACACACCTGATTCTAATTAATTGGTTGTTGTCCACCTCTTCAGAAGCCTGATAAAGACCCATTCATGTGAATCAGGTGTGTTGGAGCAGACATCTAAGACTACATCCACATAAACACTGCTACATTTTAAAACAGAGGTTTTTCAAAATAGTTTAAAAAAAATAATCCTTCCACACCAGCATGTTTAAAAAAATAATTATGTCAAGAGCATGCCAAGCCAGCAGCCGGAGATATAATCCTAGCCTAAAAGCCGTTTTGGCCAATCAGAAGCCTGACTACTGCTACTGCAATGTTGCCAGTGACCTCAATAGTGAATTCTGAACCTCTGCTTGTCATTATAGTTTGATAGTAACTGTATGTAAACATGTAAAACGTCCCGTTAGCGAGGTTTTAACCAACACAGTTTTGCCTACGTCCTCCATTGCTCAAACCTCGCACATGTAAACCAAAGACTTTAGAATTATAGTGATTGAGCAATATAATGCATTTCAATGGAAGCACAAATGCAACGCTTCTGGTCTGAGCAAAGTAAAGTCGCTCCCCTCCTTTAAAAAATCGAATGTGGGAGTTCCGTCTGTTGGAACATCTCTGTTACGTTATATTATCTCTGATGTAAACAGTTAACAGTGCACATCAAACTAAACACCGGTGCACAAGCTGATGTTACAAGCCCAAAACTCAGTTTTACCTGTCTAAATGAACGCCGAGAACAGTTTTAATATATCTTCACCTTGGCAGGAGTTTTGCTAAACCTTAGGCGTTAGTGATCGGATGCAGTGTTTACATGTGGATGAAAGGCCAAATCGCGCAGAAAAAAAAAAATAAAAAAATAGCAGTGTACGTGTGGATGTAGCATAAGACAAACATGCAGGACAGTAGGCCCCCAGGACCAGGGTTGGGAAACACTAAACACCACTAAACACTGGTCTACTTGCAATTAATGAAGGGTTTTCAGAATTTTCCGATTCTATTCTGATTTTAATTACTTTATTTAAATAGATGTTTGTTTGTTTGTTTGTTTGTGTGGCTGGCTGACGTGAAAACTAGCAGATTGAGTCAAACATGGAGAGATTATCAACACACACACATACACATGCACAAACACACCTGATATATAGAAACATCTCTACCCTGTAATCCGAGCATAGCCATGTCCATCTTGTACACAAACACATATGCATACACACAAACATACACACACGCGTCCACAAGCACACACGCAAACATTTGGTCGAAAATCTGCTGTGCATTTCTCTAAATTTAGGTCAGCTGTCAGTAGTCGAAGAGAGACAGATGTGTGTGTATGCATGTACACAGGTCTGTGTCCGTGTGTGTGTGTGTGTAATCCTCTCAGAATAGGGCAGTGTTTTTTCTCTGGGTTTAAGAGTCCACTGTTATGTCACCTCTGTTCTGTACTGTGTGCTCATGGCACTTGTTGTTAGGTGAGGAAGGAACACATGCATGTGTTCTTGAGCAAGGCACTCCACTCTTAATCCCACATATTTGAAAACACACAGGTGCAAGTGCAGGTGCAGGCACAATGCACGCCTGGATGTTCTGTCTGACATTCATCTCTGCAAATGAATTCAATGACTGTTTAGCAGATTAAACAGCAGAGTAGCGGTGTAATGATGATAACCGAGACCGAGATACAAAGTCAATCGTCTCTTTCCGGAAGACTAGCTGCAGGTGCAGCCTGTTGAGCTCTCATTTGCTCATGTAACAAAACTCAATTTTCAATTCACTAGAACTCATAGAAATATATAAGAACCCCCAAAGCCTATCTCTCGAGTTGCATCAAAACACAACACCAAGCAAATTTGTTCTTTTGTTCTATTGAATGGCCTAATGAGCCTCCGTGACTACGATGTTGGCAGTTTGCGGGGGTTATGGCAACAAGTCTGTTGTCTTCCATTGTATTCTCAAACTAAACAATGTGAAATGATATCTAACTAAATAATGATATATACAGAGCGCAGAGGCTGGCTTTACACTGTTAAACTTTGACGCAACTGTAGTTACTTGAAACTTAGGTGAAACTAAGTTTTGCAGGCGATTGATATGCATTGTGTAAACGGGTGTGAACACAGAGTGTGTAAAGCCCTCTGCAACACACTTTAAATGTGTCTGAAACTCAGTTGAAATAGTTGCAGCACTCTCAACTTTTTGACACTAGTTGCTTGCAACGGCCAATCAAAACCGGTAATTTTTCAGATTACTTAAATATCTTGAAATGCTGTATTTTTTTATTTATTTTAATCTGAGTTCAAACATAGCTGTAGGTTATAGTTCTATGATATCAACTAAATAGCCTACGTTTTATATCAGAACAAAATGTTTAAGCTACCATGTTGGTGTTATTAAGAGATTCACTGGAATTAAATATTTATTATATGCTTTGTTAGAACACTAAGCCAAAATGTTTTACACTCTATGGCTTATACTGCTGACAAAGACAGCAAAATAACAATCAGCAATCTTTTATTAAAACTTGAATGGTGAAATGATCCATTGGTCTCTGTTTTGATAAGCCCTTTACCCACATTTAGCCTTTTTGTAGTTTTAGCCACAAATAATTAAACAAGCAATAAAGCACCCATAGCTTGATTTCAACACAGTCTACAGAGCCATTACAGTATGAATTAAGTCAGCCAGTGCTAGAAGTAAAAGCAACACAATCTGTCTTTATGTATATTATTAAATGAGAAAACGATATATGACAGCAAATAATTAGTGAAATAAACTGTTGTATGAGACTGGATATTTTATAGCTTTAAGTCATGTGGAATAACCTGCAACTAGTTACGAGAAAGTTTGACCTTAGAATTGCTTTGTGTAACTGTCAAGTTCCATGGAATTAATGAAGTTTCATGCAATTTGGGATGTAGCGTTCAGTGCTGTGCTTAGTCGGTTGTCCGGTCACCATCAACCTCTGTCTGAACACACACTGGACTTGTTCCATTACAGGTTCTGTAGCAGGTCATCGCGCTTCGTCTGATTGCATCATGTAACTCTTCCCATTGTCTTTCAAATGAAGATACAAGCTCTACTCAAGGAAATGGGGATAAGTGCCATTTTTCAATTGTTGAAAACAATGGATACCACAGATTCAACAGGTTAAACATGTTATTTGGTGTTCTCCTTTTGAGTGGTCCAAATTGTTGGTGATTTAATTAAACCTATACCACTGTAAAAAGAGCTGTCAAATGACAAATGTCAAATTACAAAAACTGTAGAATTAAAGGAACATACTAAAATTCTAATATAGTAAAATATTGTTATTTTACAATCAGCCTTACTTACCTCCTTACTATTTGTGAGCTGGTTTTCCCCTTATGGTCTTGCACAAAATGTAGAAGCCATGGCAGACGTTAGTCCATGATTGGCTGCTCAGTCACAACAGTCTAAATTGGACAGACGTCATTTAACAGATTCACTTCTGCATATTGATGATGTAGAGATGTATATTTTTTTTACAAAGAGGATTCCTCTCCAGTGCAGACATTCAAATAACTTCACCTCACTTCAAACTAAGTATTACACCAATCTAAAAGAGGACTTTGCAGAATAGGCTAATTGATAATTTGTTTACTTCATGACATCCACTGAGACTGATTGAAGCCTTTTGTGTTATTGGAAAATTACGATCACCCCCCGAAGTTGCACCCCCTCAAATGTGATCATCAACCACCATCACATTATGTAGGCAAATAGTAGGCTATGCCATTTACTGTATCCAGATTTACAGTTTGAATGTAAAGGAACACATAAATAAAAAAACATATGAGATGTACTTTAAAATTGCAAAGACCCTACCCCGAAATGTCTTAAATATTGATGTCTGCACCTAACCATGGATTTGGAGAATCATACAAAATGTATTATTTTGAAATTTCATTAGATTTACAATGTTAATGCAACATTTTACTGTAATGTTATTTCACATAGGTTGTATCAACCTTTATCTTTGGCCTGTGGCCCGCCACCCAGAATATGACTGGGCCCTGGCACCTCTGATCTAAAGTGTATTAGATGTTGCTAGACTGACTTTAAAGGTACACTAGTCAACCTTTCCTTGTGTTGATTTATACCTACATTACATCAATGTTTTGTTTAAAATGCCTTTCCCACAGCTGAATTCGAAAGACAACATCGTTCTCTACTCCTCCTCCTCTACAGCTCATTGACTCACTATTCTGTACAACCCACCCAACAGACCTCATTGACTCACTATTCTGTACAACCCACCCAACAGACCTCATTGACTCACTATTCTGTACAACCCACCTAACAGACCTCATTGACTCACTATTCTGTACAACCCACCTAACAGACCTCATAGACTCACACTGTTCAACCCAGCCACCAGACTTCATAGACTCACACTGGTCAACCCACCCAACAGCCCTCTTAGACTCACTATTCTGTTCAACCCACCCTACAGACCTCATAGACTCACTGGGTCTACATTGGGTCTATCTGGAAGCAGACCTTCAGTCAAATCTAGTATGCTATGCTGTGGTTGTGTTGAGACTGTGTAGCTCCCAGTCTAAACTGGTGAAGTGAAGAGTATAGCTCTGTTTGATCAGGGTGTGTCTGTCCAACAGGCTCTGTTTATGATCTCATCTTGTTATCGGTACAGAACCTCAGTAACCTAATTAACGTTTCATTGTGTGTGTGTGTGTGTGTGTTTAGCCTGGTTGATAATGGACCCTGATAAAAAGATTAACAAGGCCTCTCGATGAGAGAGCTAGTGTGTGTGTGTGTGTGTGTGTTCAATTCTGTTTGAGTCAACTGACAAACAAAATCTAGAGAAGACGTAAATATTCATCCTCATGTGGAAACAAAGCATGTAACGGCAGAGACTCCAATCTGTCCTCTTAACGGTCCATCTGTCCCTGTACTATAATGTGTCCACTGAGAAATTGTCCAATGAAGAAGTAATGTTTATTGTGTGTGTGTGTGTTTCAGTACCTACATGAGAATGGGGTTGTGCACCGTGACCTTAAGCCAGAGAACTTGCTCTATGCTGACCTGTCCCTGGATGCCCCCCTGAAGATTGGTACACATTTAGTCATAGTAATTTAGTACATTCATTAATTGAATGAATTCACATTTTACGAAACAAATGTCAGGCTGTGTCTCTTCATTTTGTAGACTAAAACATAAACGATACAAAACGTACATGATTTTGACTGTGTGTGTCGCTAGCTGACTTCGGCTTGTCGAAGATCATCGACGACCAGGTGACAATGAAGACCGTGTGTGGAACCCCGGGTTACTGTGGTGAGCGCTTGGCTGTAGTCATGATATGAGGTGCAGGCTCCATGAACAGTGGCATCAATAAATACATACATTTAGTGGAATGTATTATTATTTATTACATAACATTGAATACAGTGACAAAACCAAACACTTAAAGTGTAAGCATTCTGGTGTTAATATTGACAAAAGTACAATTAGCTTTTTTTAAATCTGGCTTTTATGGTGTGAAAATGACTAGAAATCCCTGGATATTGCTGGTTAACAACAGTACCCCTCGTCCGCTCGTGCATCATGTTAATAGAATGTTAACATTAATGCGGCCCCCTCCCCTCCCCTCCCCTCACTTATTTTCTGTGCAAGTTGTGCGATGGGTGGTCTGGCTCAGAGCTGGGGTGCAGTTACACTTTAATCTTGCTCATCCAGTATGTGGACATGTTGACTTAGTGAAGCTATTGTCAGCCGTTTCACCACAGTTAAATAACAGGTGAATCCTGTGATATTCCCAGTGAAATATATTATATATTGATCCTGGTCTGGTTCACTTTGCCTCTGTGCAGCTCCAGAGATCCTTCGAGGGAACGCATATGGACCAGAGGTTGACATGTGGTCTGTAGGAGTCATACTATACATCCTGTGAGTTCACACACAGTCACAGTCACAGTAACAGCTTGTGCTACTTGAGAATCCTTTCATTTTTTTGTGCGTCCATTTCCTCCAACCACATCCATTAGTTATGAGCCCTAATGAGAGTCCTAACGAGATAATGAGCCAGGCTGCTTCCTCCCCAGACTATGTGGGTTCGAACCATTCTTTGACCCAAGGGGCGACCAATACATGTACAGCCGCATCCTCAACTGCGACTATGAGTTTGTGTCTCCGTGGTGGGACGAAGTCTCCCTCAATGCGAAGGACCTGGTGAGCTGTTCCACCTTCAAGATGAATATGATGCATTACAATACAAAATGGCCACTGTCCCTTGACACAGTAGACATCTCACTGTGTATACAGCATTGTTCTGTTGTGCATGGAGTAATGTGTGCTTGACCTAGCATCCTCAGCATGGTTAAAGGATTAACAAGTCATACAAGGTGAAGGTTACATCGTTTGAGTCTCTTGACAGGACATGACATGTGTTTATCTGCTATAGAGGCCGTCAGGGGTCCCTATTGACCCTTGCACCTGTTGACATGTAAACAGGTGAGCAGGTTAATCGTGCAGGACCCTCAGAAGCGCCTGAGCGTGCAGGAGGCATTGCAGCACCCGTGGGTGCTGGGGAAAGCTGCACGGTTCTCCCACATGGACACAACCCAGAGGAAGCTGCAGGAGTTCAACGCCCGTCGCAAACTCAAGGTAGCCTCGCTGGTTGCAACGTGTTACAACCAGCCCTGCCTCATGTGTCTTTTTGAAATGTACTGCCTGTCCAGTCTGTTGGCCTGTTCATGCATCCATGGGTTTGGTGCGTCTGTTAGTTCTCCTGTAAGTTTAACTGGTTACCTGTCTATATGTTTTCCTGCCTCCTGCCTCCTGACTGTGCCTGCATTTGGGTCAACCATACTAAACCTTGACACATATATACTTTATTTTCTTGAGATTGCCAGCAGTGCCCCAAATACATGTTTGGTGATGGCATTTTATTCAGGCATGTCTGAATGGAAATGTGCTCTACACACTGAATGAGGTGTGTGTGTGTGTGTGTGTGTGCCTGCGTGCGTGCATGTGTATGCGTGCGCATGGGTGTGTGTGCGCGCGCGTGTGTGTGTTTCCAGGCTGCGATGAAGGCCATCGTTGCCACCAGCCGCATGCACGAGTGTTCCCGCCGTCGTACAGACAGCTGTGATATGCCTGGCTCAGGGGCTTCCAGGCAAGGCAGCATGCAACAAGACCCACCCACACACCCAGAGACAACGGGCCACGCCCCTCCAGCCAAGGAGGACACGCCCACGGTCCGTCTCCAGGGAGACGAGTCCGCAGACGCAGCTGCGCCAAGTCGCCCCACCACCACAAGCCCCGCCCCCATGCCCCCGAGACCTCCGCTGAAAGCTGACGGCTCGAGGACAGCCTCTGTCGTCTCCCAGGCAACGCTGGCGCAGAAGTGCTACTCCTCGGCAGAGCCTGTGTTCAGGGGGGCAGAGTCAGCCCCTAGTGAGGCGGAGCCTACCTCAGATGGGGTGGAGCCCTCCCTGGTATTAGCCACGCCACCAAGTCCCAGGAGTCTCAGCAACGGTTTTCCTCTAGAGGCAGAGCCTTCCAGTAAGGCCACCCACTGCCAGTGAGTCCTGAGAATAGCATCACCACCGCACACACACACACACACACACACACACACACATTTGCACAGGCGTGCACACACACACGTTTGATGTTGATCTACAGACGACAGTGTGTGTGATGGCTACAGACATAATTCTGAACTTTTTGCATTCTGGGACAAATATGTTTCTGTCTGAGCTCAGTGCCTCCGTGCCCTTGAGCCTGGCAGTAGTTGGGATGTATGTACAGACACTGGAGTCACGTATGCAGCTGTATGATAGCAGCCAGTCACATAGAGGCATCTTCTGTTGTGTTTGTGAGCTTGTAGAAACAGTGTGTACAACTTCAGCATCACAGCAGCTACAATGAGCTGTTTACTCTGTAAATATTGTTTTGAGAAGGAGCACGTTTACTTTTCCAGCCCAAAAACCCACCTTCTAAATTAAGATTTCACCTGTTATGATTAAAAATGTCATCCAATTAGAAGCTATAATGTCTACCTCGTCCGGTTCAGGGGCTTCCGAAACCGATCTGGGATTGTCCAAAATTAACTGGATCATGCAAAACATCCTGGAATGTCCAAAACATCCTGGATCACTCAGCATAAATATCCCGGAATGTCTCTACATTTATACGTGACTTTTGCTATCAGAGTACACAGTTCAGGACACACAAATATTGTCATCATATCTCTGCCCGTTTGAGGAAGCATCAAAAATCTCATATTACTGCTGCATACTGTATGATAAATAACTATAACTATGCTCCGTCTGTCTCTCAGCGTGTGACTGTTAGCGTTTGTGGATTTGTACATTACACAGGTGGGTTTAGAAAATCAAATGAATGTAGTGAGTGTGTGGTGGGAAATAGACTGCGATCTTAATGGTGTCAGTTTTAGACCACTGAGGCTATTTTACCCAGAAACAACAACCTGCTGTTAAATCACAGATGTCTACTTTCTTGATAAATAAGTGAAATTAATATAAAAAATGGTCATGGTCCCATGAGGCATTTTTTGGAAAGATATAATTTCTATTGTCATGAAAACTGGTCTCTAACAAGTCCCTTTTGTTTTTAAACCAGGAATATTTTACTTTCCATATATATCTGTTACTGTTAATGTGTGTAGAAAAAAATACAAGTTTAATTTCTATACGTAAACGTTTAAATAATTGTATATTAGCTCGTTGAAATTAGCCTTCCCAAGGACATTAAAACCAATATCATCAAATGAGGCCCTTTTGAATTTACCTGATACAAGTGCCTCTGTACTGAATAATAATAAAATAATAATATTCATAATAATGATATCATAAACTTTGTATTTTTATAGCACCTTTATTAAACACTGTTTACAATGTAACAATACTGGCACATGGATAATGTATCAGAAAGAGAGTTACTATGGCAACAGACAACTGCAGAAAAATCTGCTGGTAGCTTCTGAGAGGGCCCCCAAGTGCCAAGTTATTCTGTTCAGTTTGGTCACTTTAAATGTCATGGATGAATCACATATATAAACAAAAATATAAATGAAAAACATTTGCTTTTTGCTCAAATATATTAATTTACTGTAAAATAGTTTAGACTGGTCATTTAGCATGCTCCTTCAAACCTGGGCTGGCTGTGGTATAGCCTTGTGTGATAAAACCTGCATGTTTAGAGTGGCATCGTATTGTGATCAGTCCAATGCACAGCTGTTCAATAGCAATGCTGTTTAATCAGCATCTTGATAGGCCACACCTGTCAGATTTATTTGGGCAAATGTGAAGTGCTCACTAACACAGATTTGAACAAATTTGTGAACAACGTTTTAGAGAAATAATCCTTTTTATGCATATCTAAATATTTACTCATGAACAGGCTTGAAAACAAAAGCGTTTATATTTTTGTTCAATTATATATCAGCATACTGCTTGATATATATTGTATATACAGTGTATATCTATACAGTCTATATAATATGTTCTGACAGCAGAAGTCACAAGATTAACTGTTAGGTTAAGATATTCAAAATGAAGCTGAAGATGTAATATGAAGGCTTTTTGTTGTCATTGGTTTTATTCATCAGTTACAGACACAGCATGACCTGTTAATGTTGACCACTGACTTGCCAAATAGTAAAACATATTGGATACTGTCATGTTCAAGAATGTAAATATTTGGTTTGCATCTAGATTATGTATACATTATGATGAATATTTTGCTTATATTTACCATGTCTACAAGGAATATGTTACAGGATTGTAGGGTGGGGGGTGTACTTGTGTTTGCTTGTGTTTGGTTTAGTGAGCTTATATATTTTTTTAATTTTAGAAATATATTATAGATAAAATAGATGGAGTAACAAATTAGATACGCTGCATGAGCAGTTTCATAATTTAATGTATTGGTTATCATATCAACATCAATAACATAGAGGACACTACAGAGCTGTATATGCATATACCCTCTGCACCCTGCTTTTAAATAAAATCTATACAGTACATGATCACTTTAAACTGTGTGTTTCTCCTTGTTACCTTGAATCTATAGAATACTATTCTGTTGATAGGATCATTATTCATACACATCAGATGTTATCTGAAATAGATAGACACCCATGTAACACACATTGTACATTATATGTGATTAAAACTGACAAAAATTTTGAATGTGAAGTATAATGTCCAAATCATATACCAAAAGATAACTACACATGTTCTATATGAAATAATAGTAATAATCCAAATGGATCATGGCCTCCCTTTAGCCAGACATCAGCAGGATAGGCTATTTGCCTTGTACTTGGAAACAACTCCGTCCCTGATGAATCCACACCAGTAGACACTGGCGACAGCCCAGTGTGACGCTGACACCTCCCAGACAGAGGTGGCGCTGTAGCTCCCACTGGCATCCTGCTCTGCCTGAACTGTCTCTGTGTGTGTGGGTGTGTGTATTGTGCTGTTGACCCACCACACTACTGACACCAGGGAGGAGTGTAAGCCACTCAGCAAGCACACCATGGTGGGCGGGTACGGAAAAGGCAGGGCCACAGACAGGATCTGCACTGATGGCTCGCTAGGACGTGAACCTGCGATGGAAACACGTGTTGAAATGAACACACGACTATTTGGCTTTGCTTGGGAAGGTGTCCTAGTTTGATCCTGGGAAAGATAACACAACCATAGAGGTGCAAAGTGCAGATCAAATGTTTGTCAGAAACTGACAAAATGACAAGCACACTGACTTTTAGGAAAGAATAAGGAATCCTGGCAATATTTCAATGTGAATACTTATTACCACAATACCTACATAACTCTGGAATTTAGTAGAAGGGAATAGTAGGAAGTACAACAATTTGGAGGGAACTGTTTATTTGGCACATTATACACACAGCAGTGTCAACACCCAGCTTCTGGTAACAGGCCCACTAATCCTGCACTGTAGCATCATTATGAGTAGATGACCATCCAATCAGGGCTGTTAAGTATGGGCTAGATTCATGCTAATGAATTAGTGCATATTGATTAGAATGTTGGACCTCCACCTATACTAGCAAAGACCACAAGTACTGTAAGATGACTTCCTGCAAAGAAAAAAAAAAGAGCAAATATAGCCCTTTTTGGATTACTTCCGATACCATCCAGGCATATTATATGTCTATGAGTGGCCATAGAACGTCAATTCCCCTTGCTACAGAAGGCATGTTGGTGTAAAGCTCCCAGACCACCGTCTGGAGAGACAAACTGGTTGTTTTGGCAAAGAGGGCATGAGGTTGAGAACTTAACCATCACTTGTGCAACACAACACTGGTTTATCTTAATGTGGCTGCAATCCAGCCTAGGGCCAATACACTATTTGGGACTTGACTGGAAGTGTACAGATATAAAGTCTGACCTTACCATGTACAGAAAGAGAGATTCCTCTGTTGAAAACCATGGCCGAGCCTTTGCTGCACACCACCCTGACAACACAATAACACCATAAGGACAGCAACACCTGCACAAGTAATTCAATCACAACGCATATTCTAACACAGAGCATCCACAAATAACTACAGTAGACCTACAGTTCATAATAACTCACCCTTGGAGTAAACACATGCAGAGCATTGCTGATGCCTTCATCTTGCTTGTATGTTCTGCTGGTATGTTCACTGTAGGCCTGCAGTATAGCATATAGTGTGTTTTATAGGCTACAATAGGTACCATCAGGAAGAGGCTGATAAAGAACTAAAAGATGTTGAACCATGTGACTAAAATGTTCCCAGAGGAGGAAGTGATTCCCCAGAGGAACTACAAACGGCCAGTTGGCGGCCAGTTGACAGAAATGATGAAAACAGGAAGAGCGGTTGGTTTGTTGTTTGGTTTGTCCCTGAACCCAGCTGCTGGAAGGCAAGCCACAGACTCAACAGGCCACCCGTCAGCCTATGTATTAGAAAGATAAGGCAGGCATGTTTTTTTACCAGAATTTCTCAATTTGCAGAGAATCTTTAAAGCTTAGACACCTGTTTTTACAGACATATTGTCAGTTGCTCTGCATAGTTTCAATAAATTCCCTTGAGCAAAATGCAAAAGCCTTATAGCATTCAATCTATCTTGAATCATTTTTATTTTTATCTATATTATATATTTTTATATATATTATTATTATTATTATTATTATTGTATAGTTTATTAAATTTTTTTGTAATTTATGAAGTACAATTCTCCTCTGCATTTGACCCAAACCATCTTTATGTTCTAGACACCTATATCTTAATCACACACCTTCAATTCAGACAGGCAGTTTATTGTTGAATTGGGCTCATCATGTGTACAGTATATATGCAGCATATGTTTGACCTCAGCAATGAACACTATAAACATGCCTTGCTCTATTGGAGGAAGGATGATAGACCACAGTAATAGACACCAGAGTCATTTGGCTGTGAGTCTCTTAGCACCAAGGATCCATCCGGTCGGGCAGTGAGCCTGGCTGGATCAAAGCCTGGTCCATGCTTTAGGATGGAGCGGTGGGATGCATGGTAGCTGAGGACCAGCTGGACCCCCTTCCCTGGTTTCTGGCAGTACCAGCTGAGCCACACCCAGCGAACAGACCTCACCATGGGGCAGCACAGCCGGACACTATCGCCTACTCTCACAGACACCGCCTGTCCTCGCTGAGAAGTCACACAGCGACGCCCTTCTACACCTAGATGACGACGACGACAACAACAACAACAACAACAACAACAACAACAACAACAACAACAACGTTATCTAGAATCATGTGGGTCTGCAGTATGTTACAGATTATGTGGTGAATATGAACAAGAGCAGCAGAATATAGAGCGATGTGGTAGAAGTTGAAAAATTACATCTCGTTGAATTTGACCATTATTGCTTGTTAGCTGTGGCACCACAATGAGGCAGTGTGCACAATATTCTAATCAGATCCTCCTTGACCAACATGGTCAACATACAGTATTAACAAATATGTATAAACAATAACATTAATTACAAAAGTAATTATGTTGATGTTATTATTGATGGCAATTAATATGAACCTTTAAATAGGTGCTAACAACATAATTATAACTACAGTTAATGAATAAAGTAGGCTATGTAATGTCTATAGCAGTACATCTATGCTTCTGTATTTTATAACCCAACTGTACAGGAGAAGTGCCAAATGAATACCACCGCTGTAGACTCACCGATCACTGGCAACAGAAGGATGAATACTAGTGAGTGCATCATGCGGAGGAAGCCTGCAGTGAGCGTTAACACGGTGTCTAGAGGCTGGTGTTTTTACAGACATGGTACTGTGTTCTCCTGGGAATCAATCACTAACACACCTCCTGTTAACACACAGTTAACACTACGGGCGCACGTCTTTGTATTCATGTACGGGCATACGGGATGCAATACACAAAACAGGCGTAATCTCTAGAAAGCAATTAGAATGTGCACAAGTTGACATAAAATTGTTATTATAAATCGTAAATGAAACACTTTAATCTTGGGGACTATTGTTTATTGTTTAGTTTTTAGTTTACAACGCCAGTATCTATAGGCTAATGTAATTGGGGTTACCGTACAAGGAGGTAAATTAGAGGAGATGTGAGTGCTGTATTTGGAGTAGAGAGTGAAGAAATGCATCTCAGGTGTGCTAGGGACATACACAATAATGGGTTTCAAAACATAACAACAATGAGTTTGTAACACACAAACAGACTGTACACTGGTATTATTTTGTGGCCTTGTCAGTAATTTTACACGTTTCTGTCTTGCAGCCACTAGAGGGCACTGTGACTACGCAGTATATAAACACAGAGTGACCTTACATGCACTTTCATAAATGATCATCATTGCTACATTCAGCATTACAGTTAGGTTAGTATTGCGTTTTTACAATTAAATTAAATAAATTTATATTTGCATTAGTTAATTTGTTGATCCCCCTTTTTTATAAAATAAGGAAACTTAAAATGCTGGGAGGCTTGGGATTGCTGGCAGAAGTTTAGGAAACATTGACTCTGCTGTGAAACAGGAACAGAGACGCCACAGTTTCTCTTAGGCACACATGCACACACGCACACATACACACGCAGGCACACCCTAAACGGCTCTCATTTTAACTTTCATTTTTCATTTTTCATTCATCAAGAATAAAAAATGAAAGTTAAAACGCCATCGCTGTGTTTGTTGGGGGGTCAGGGGGCGGGGCTAAATAAATATGTCCTTTCTCCTCCTGCTGACTCCTCCTCTCCCACCAGAAGGAGGAGGTGTATTTTAAATCAGTGTTGGTCACACACTCCTCCGGAGTATTCAGACCGAACACCTCCAAGTGCCTCCACTTCTTGTGCTACACCTCCACCCAGACATGGCGAGCGTCCCTCAAACCGGAAAGAACATACTTCTGGCCATCCTGATGCTGTGGTCAGTGGTCGCCATAGTGATCATCACAGTGTGGGCCTCCTCCTACAAGACCCCCGCTCGCTGCATGCAGGAGCTGCAGGAGGTCACACAAACGCTGGAAGGAGAGAGGGAGGTATGGGGCAAGAACAAAGTGGCCCTGGAGGAGATGGTGGAGGAGGCGTGGCAGAACCAGACGAGGCTTCAGAAGGAGATCCACCATCTGACCTCCATCAACGCCTCTTTGCAGGAGTGTCTCCGGGAAACTGTGAGTACAGCACACCTTGGTTCTCCTCCTCTCCTCTCTTCTCCTCTCCTCTCCTCTCATCTCCTCTCCTCTCCTCTAATAAGGCCAACATAAATCATTTCTATTGTGTATCAATGTTCTTGACAATAGATATTCCAGTTCCAGGCCATTCATGTATAAGATATCTTCAAATGAGATCCATCTCTTCTCAGAAAAGCTTCATAGCTCGTTCTGCACATTGATTCTGTCCCCCGCCCCCCCCCCAAAAAAAAGAGATAAGGAGCTCTGGTTATACTCTGGTTATACATCTGATTATACAGATTTAGTTAGAGATCAACAGCAATGGTTGTCATGGAAATTACATCACAGAGCTTGCATGTCTAAGTATAAATTGTGAGTTGCAAGGAAGGAATGTTTTTAAAAGTGGTTCTCAGTGTGGTGCGGAACGCTCCCACTGCCCTGACCTTACATTCCCTCAGATATGTCACAAGAAGGTTTGGCCTGGCCTGCCTGGACTTAAAGGGGCAGAGCAATTCAGCAGTTCAACATTCTCAAAACGGGGTTGGGAGGGTTGCTAAATGTTGTAAATGTCAATGTAAATGTCAAAATTTGGAAAATAATAATAGTTATTTAATAATATTTGTAAATACAGTAAATTGAACATTTTAAATTAAAACTACTTAATTAAAATTTCTGGACAATGAGTGTGAGTACAAGTGCAAGAATTATTACTTCCTAGCCACCGCTATGTAGACAGAATAGGATGTAGACATATCCAAATGTGTTTGTTATTTTGACACTGTACTAAAATGTACTTGTTCTGAAAGGAAATAATTAACCTGTAGTCAGAATACAGGCTTCTTTATTTTTTAGACGATTTCTTCATCAGAATTGGGTGAAACATGCACACATTACAACACACACCCCACCAATGACACACATACACACACACACACACACACACACACACACGTTGATTATGAGCTATGAGCCTGACTCCACCAATTGCACAACTTTGAAAAATGCAAATACATAGTCAAGGAGCTGAGTGAGGGGAGGGGAGGGGCTGAAAGGGGGACCCCATTTACATCTATTCAGTTTGCTGTTGCAAGAGCGGACAGTGTACCAGTCAAGTCCTTTTTTTTAACTAATTTGATGTGTAGAGTCATTTTCAGACCATCAAATCTCAATTTTTATAAAAACTGGATTTTTTTTATGTCTCATCACAGTGCTTAACTTATTATTTAGTTTACAGCTCAATAAACACAATTTATGGTGCAGTTACACTTTGAAGATTTACTCACACACAGACAGGCGCGCGCACGCACACACACACACACACACACACACACACACCTCTTAGGTTAAGCACACTAATAGGTCTGGAGATGCTTCTTTGGGTCATATTTGCATTAGCTTGTATAGCCATAGCTGTTGTCTGACAACACAAGAGCCACAGATGTGGACTGTATAGCGTATAGGCCATCATGAGACTAAATATCAGAATAAATCTGAAGTAGATGTCATCGACTTCTAGTCTAATTTCAGAAGTGAAAGTATACTCCTCATGCCAAAACTTCAAGACAACGCCTCAGGGTGTACAGGCATATAGTTCACCACAAGCAAAAAAATACTCAGTTGAAAAGTATGTTACCAAATATTCTGGCCAGATGAGACTAATATTTACTTGCATCAGAGATATAAAGAGGAAGGCGTGTAGAAGGAAAGGAACAGCTCCAAAGCATACAGTACACCACCTCATCTGATACATGGTGGTAGTGTTATTATGGTGTGGACATGCTTGTCTCTGTTGAGGATCTGACATCATCTGACAACATCAGCAGGATGCCTTCTGAAGTGAACAGAAACCACTGCTGCGACCCAACCAAAGAACTCTTTAAATGGCTCTTCATTGTGCAGCTGTGAACCAATGGGTTATTGACCTTGACCAAGCAGGCAATGAGGAACAAATACAGTAATGTCTATTGGATAACTATATCAAGCTAATAAAACCACATAACTGAACTAACTGTGGAACAGAACCTAACCTAAGCCAACTCACTAGTACGGTGACCACATCCTCACCCTGTAAGGAAGGGGGAGGGTTATTATACATGCATATTCAGAGTAAAATCCACCGTGAAATAGGTGTTATAGTGTAAACCGACCCTAATAACTAGTTTTCAGAATAAACAGTGCTATAAGCAAATGCATATTAATACGAAGCATGGAAGAAATCCCCTACATAATTCAATAAGTGACAGATTCCTCTTGTGCATACAAACACACCACGAAGCAATAAGGGTTTTCTCAGGGCCAACAAGTGGAATGTTATTCACTGTCAATAACTCTCTTCACCTGAATCTTACTGAGCATGCGTTTCACATTCACATATGCTCAAGAACACAAAAAGCCCCCCAAAATGTAGGAACTGAGGATGGCTGTATTAAATACCAGACTTTTGTTTATTTTTGGTGTATTTTTGTTTAAAGGGCTGTCATGTCTACACAAACCATGGTGTATGGATGCATATGCATTAAATTAAACCTACTGTATAGTCATTGTTTTATATAAATGTAATGGAGTAGGCTACCTCATAATATTTAAAAGTGTGCCACTATACAAATGCTTGACTGATAGGATCAACCATATAGGAGGATACATTCCAGCTATATTACATTCCAGTATATGTGTGTGTTACAGTTCTCTCGATCAAGACTCCATGCCTGGCTCCAGGGCCACAGTAAAACCAGAGAAAAGATCAATTTCTCTTACAAATATCAGTAACGAACTACTGAACACCATTTGCTGTTATTATCTTACACTGTTGCTGTAACTGTAACTTTGATGCAGTTATGAACTGTTTTAGGTGGCTAACTGTTCCCTCTCCGCTCACTGGGCTTCTGCAGGTCATACTGAATGGAAACATCTCAGCGCTGGAACAACAGATAGAGCAGCACAGAGAAATCCAGGCCAACCTCATGACAAACATCACGCTACAGCAAGGTAGGAAAATCCTGCTCACAGCAACCTCACCCCACTAGCTCCTTCCATGAAAGAGGTACTTTCTCAGCTCCAAACTACTTAGCCACATTTTCCTATATCGCCATAGCAACCGGTGAGTCACATATATTTTGGTAGCTTGTTGGGGCTCCCCTGCTCCTGCATGCATTCCGGAGTGACGTGGTGAATGGAATGGCTGATGGGAATACAACTACTGTATATCTGGACACAGGAAACTCCAGTTCAGACATTCAGTTGACCTCAACTGGGTACATGTTCATAAAAGTGCCTATTAAGCTCCCCAAAACCCACCTCTTCAAGGTTGCCTATGACATTTGATTCTTTGTTCTACTCTCACCTGTTTTATTTGATTTCGTATATATTGTATATATTTCTCAGATATAATGTCTATTACTATAATATGTATATTTCAGCCAACTGTTTTATATCTATGTATTTGAAATGTAAGATGTCCTTAAGTGTTGAAAAAGACGTCCCAAATAAAATGTATTATTATTATTTATTATTATTATTAGAGGCAGCTTGTTAGAAGCTCTCGTGGGTTATGCAGGAGCTGAGTGAGCCCTTATCAATGTAACACAGAATATTCTCCCCAAACCATTTCTTTAACAGGGACCTTGAAAGTCCAGTGTAGTGAATTAATATACTATTTATTCATGTTTATACATTCCATATTCTATAGCCTGGTATACGTGTTCCATAACATCATACAAGGGGGAAGGTATAGTCATTACCAAACATTTTTAGATTCCAGTTTCCCAAAATGTTTTGAGTTAGTAACATCGTAAACTATAGATATTTTATGAATGTTTGAATTTTCACTCAATATTTGCCGAGCTGCTTAGTAGTGTATTTGTTATTTTGCACTTTTCCTTAAAAACGTCCATATATTTAATGTTATGTGTTATGGCAAACAGGCAAGCCGTTAAACAGGAAGGAGAATTGTAATGGAGGAAGTGTTTGTTAGGAGGGATTTCCTTCCATGCAAAATAATTACACCCAACTTTTATTTAAGCTTAATGTGGAGACATCATCACCATGACAACAATCCAGACCTTCAACTCACATCCTACCTTATTCCTTCCTGGGATAAAAACACTTAAGAAAATAAAAGAATATGTGATAAACCTCCCTGCTGGCAGCCAAAGCCATTCCTAACATATTTTCAGTGAGAAGGCACAGAGGTCCAAACTTTCGGATTTGTCTTGCTGGGCACCACATTACCTTAAAAGTAATGCCATACTGCAAACATTCCAGCATATTCTATTTCTGTCCAGAGAAGATAGATGTGTACCTCAGAGAGACCATGGAATGGTTGTGTTTCAACAAGCCACTCCACAATGAACACACAGCTTGTTGCTGTTGCAATTTAATTTGGTTGGGGAGGTCTTTCTTCTGTGGAAAACCTGATGAGGATTAGTGTGTGTGTGTGTGTGAGTGTGAGTGTGAGTGCGTGCGTCCATGTCTGTGTGTGTGTGTGTGTGTCTGTCTGGGTGTGCGTGTGTGTGCAGACCTTGACTAAACTAAGTAGCCCTGGCCCTGCATACTGTTGTGCTCAGCACCTGTTCTGTTGTGATGTATGTCTGTATTGTGGCGATGCCCTAAAAATCCTGTGTTTCTGTTGTGCTCTCCTCTCCCCAGACCACATGGAGGCCTTGCGTTTCAACCTGACATCTGTGTCCCATCAGACAGTGGCCTGTCTCAGCCTGAAGGCGGCAGCAGAGAGCCAGCGTCTGGCAGCAGAGAGCCAAACGCTGGCATGTCAGTCCAGCCAGCAGTATCTGAACAAACAGCTGTGAGTCCACTATGCCTCTAAGCAACATGCATTCACGTTATGGCGGGGGTGCTTCTACAGTAGTGACAGGGTGTGTATCTGTGTTTTGTGCAGGGGGAGATGTAAGGTATCTCCAGGGCAGACTGCTGACAGCGCTGTGTGGAGCCCTAGTGGTGTCCCAGTGCTGGTGCTACTGGTTTGCACTGGTCTGTGTCTTGTAACTTGTAAGTACAATGGACTACACTGAAATACCAAATGCATTTAAAACATGTAACTTTATCACACCACACAGGTCTATATGAATGACGTGATAATACTGTTTGATGTAATATGAATGATGTCTGAGATAGCCTTATACTGCTATGGATGTAATAACATAGATATGAATGCATATGAATGACAAATGTGATTGCTATATTTGATATTTGGATGTAATAACAGATCACATTATGAGATTCATTGTTTTGATGCAGCACTGTATATGCAGGTGAAACATATGGTTGCGCATACTATAGTTGTGTTTCATAAACTAAAACTGTGAGCTAGGCATGAAAGGGCGTTCTGGAGGAGGTATTACTGTCAGGTTGCTGGGAACAGAGCACACAAGCAGAGCAGCGGTACGCCAATCAACGTATTTAATGAAACTTAGAGCTTCTACTCACAGGTATACATACATGTACACGATAATAACAGAAGCATATAGTCTCTGGTCTTCATCCTGGGGCTTGCACATGACTGAGCACAGAGCTGCTTCCATGTACTGCTTAAGACAGTTTGTTGATTAGGCCAACGAGCCGCATGTGCGTTGGCTGCAGGTAGCTTGCTCAGGGGCTACGCCCCTCTTGGATCATGTGACATGTGTCCCTCTAATTCATTATAAAGTCTATTTACATTGAACTGAAACTCATGAATGCTGATGTGACTTCCAATGTGCAGGAAACATGTGAGGGGCCCGGAGCGGCCCGACAGAGAGCCTGACTGCTGTAGACCCTGCTTTCCAGAATGAACCATGCTGGACCACATTGCCATGCTACTTTCCTCTGGTCACTGTGTAATGAAAATGAACACCTCAGAACTGTAGTCTGCCAACTTATAGGCTGGAGGTGTGACACAACATCTGCCTGTCTGACACACAGTATTTTGCCTAATAGAAGAGTTAGTGGCAGAGACAACAGTTGTGTCTGTTAGAGGGTAGACTACAGTTCTATTTGTTGATTTGGCTCTGTTCAAAACCCTGTGTTGTCATACTGTAACATGATGTAGTAGTTCAACATACAGGAAGTTGTAATGTACTGGAGTGCAGCATATGTGTTTTCAAGCTTGTTTTTGCCACCATTACTTTAGACCACTAAGCTTTTTATCAGCCTCAACACACACACTTGAGATGACATGATACAGAAAGATAGAGAACATCCTGTCAATAATCCTGTAAATTAAGATCATTTATCTTATTTATATTTAGGATAATTTTTTCTCCATCTCTTTATTATTTGAACTTCATCACCTCCGGATAAGACGCAGACCCAGAGCAAAATAAAGTGTGTGATTTTTTTTTTCCTTTCTTAAACCTGTTTACTGTGTTCTCTTCTAGCTCATATACTGGATATGTGAAGGGGAGACGTTAGCTTACTGTGTTCTCTTTTAGCTCATATGCTGGATATGTGAAGAGGAGACGTTAGCTTACTGTGTTCTCTTTTAGCTCATATGCTGGATATGTGAAGGGGAGACGTTAGCTTACTGTGTTCTCGTTTAGCTCATATGCTGGATATGTGAAGGGGAGACGTTAGCTTACTGTGTTCTCGTTTAGCTCATATGCTGGATATGTGAAGGGCAGACGTTAGCTTACTGTGTTCTCTTTTAGCTTATATGTTGGATATGTGAAGGGGAGACGTTAGCTTACTGTGTTCTCTTTTATCTTATATGCTGGATATGTAAAGGGGAGACGTTAGCTTTTGGCAAAAAGCGCCATCGTGTGGTGAATGAATCCGCCATGACTCATGTCCCAGAACTAACAGATGAAATACGGGGGGGGCACATACTTTGCACTAACCATGCACTAACCAAAGTTGATGTCTTGCCTTATTCACTTAAGAGAAATTATGGAAGCACAAGGCAGTTCTTCTGGGAAAACTTTTGGATGCTACAGTACTATACGGTACTCTGTAGCCGACTCACCTACAGTACAGAACGTTAGATA
>JAODTR010016017.1:0-13704 GCA_025399935.1 Amblyopsis rosae
TCCTGAAGTGAAGGCATATACATATACCCCTTATTGCTCTCTCTCTCTCACACACACACACACACACACACACACAGAGTCCAGTCTGGGAGCATTCCCCCTCCCACACAGTGAGAGAGGCAGTTTAGTGTTCACCCCCCCCCCCTCCCTCATTCATGCCTCCGTCCTCGTCCTTCTTCATCCCTCTGTTCCGCCATCGCTTTTCTCCCCTCCCTCCCTTCACACCTGCATGTCTGGCTTGCTCAGGTCCCCGTTGCCCTGGTTTCCCCCTCCTCCCCCTCCTCCTCCTCCGCACCCCCCTCCCCCTCCCCCGCCGCAGCCCCCTCCCCCGTGGTCCTCCTCGTCGTCGCTGTCCAGCTCCTCGCCCTTGCGCTTGGTGTAGCGCTCGTAGAGCACCATGAGCACGCCCATCACCCAGGCCGACACCGTGCCGGCCGAGAAGATAACGAAGCCGATGGCGATGAAGAACAGGTAGTCCCAGTAGCCCAGGCCCTGGTGGCAGTCCGCACGCAGCTGCATGCCCACCTCCGCCAGCCGCTGGCCCGCCACCTCTGGGGGGCCCTGGCACACCGTCTGACCCTCATCTGGAGGGGGGGACAGAGAAGAGACGTGGATATGGGTTATAAGAGAGAGAGAGGGTTATAGGAGAGAGAGAGAGAGAGAGAGAGAGAGAGAGAGAGAGAGAAGGAGGGCGCAAAACTCTCTTGAGATAGAAAAACAAAATAGAAAAACACACATTTCATAAGTAAACAGAGTTATGTTCAATACTGTTAGAGTTAGAAGAGAGGGGGTGAGAGGGTTATAGGAGAGAGAGAGTTATAGAGTTATAGGAGAGAGAGGGAGGGAGAGAGAGATAGTTAGGAGAGGGGGAGAGAGGGTTATAGGAGAGAGTTATGGAGTTATAGGAGAGAGAGGGTGAGAGAAGGGGATGAGAGCACAGGAAAAGATGGAGAGAGTGGAGCAGGGAGGACAAAGGGAGTTATGAGCGAGCGTTGAGGAGCAGTAAGGGATATAGGGTTAGAGTAAGAATGGGGGAGGGACCCAGCGATGGGGGCGGTTAATGAGTAAAGAGAGAGTGAAGGGACAAATAGAGGGCAGGGTAGAGAGAAAATAGACAGAGACGGATCGAGGTGGAGAGTAAGAAAATAAATGATTAGCGAGAGAAAAAGTCAAACAAAACATTACACACACACACTAACACACACACACACACACAAACAATGGAGGGATAACCTTTGTGATAAATAGTCCCTTGAGACACTATAGACTTCGCCTGCTTTAATGTAGGACCTGAGTGTCTAGGACAAATTCAGATTATCAAGCTACACACACACGCACGCACACACACACACACACACACACACACACACTAGACCGTCCCAGGCTAGGCCATCCCCCACAACAGGTACATCATTACACATAAACAAAACACAATACCATATAGATATAAATACTTCCCTTGACAAAACAGCTGCTGCTATTAATGAACACATGGACACGCCGCCAATGAATTTAGAGGGAAACCCCCCAGAGGCAGAGGAACACGGGGAAACAGTGGCACAGAGCCCAGTTGGGATGCTTTGTAGAAACAGTGTGGAAGACTTCACTGTACTGGTCACAACCCCCCCATGGTTGTAACGTTGGAGAGGTGAGGGGTAACCCTGGACTCTGCAGCCCTGGCTGCCAATCTTACTTAGCATACCTTGATATTCCAGTAACACAGTTAACACATTAACAAAGTAATTACATGAATTCTTAAATGAGATCTTTGAGAGAAATCAACTCGTCCTCTACAAAAGTTAAGACACTGATTGTACTGGGGACAGTGACCTGAAGTGTATGGTACACGCAAAGCAATTGCATGATGGCGCAGGAAGATAACCAGATTTATTCTATAAATAGCATACCTTGTATTTACCTGAGGATATGCACATGCTTTTTTATCACTTCATCTCTCCTCTGCAGCCACAGTCTGCTAATTCCTTTTACCTATCTCCTCTGCATGCTTAATTGCACTTGCCCTTTCTAAAACAATGAAGAAAGAGCACATTTCAGAGTGTGAACAATGACACAGGCAGAGAGAGACATAGACAAGCCCACAGACCTACAGTATACACTCATTCAGAAAGAATGACGGACATGACAGACATGTTTAAAGCAGTGGTCAGGTAGAAAAGGAGTGGCAAGACACAAGACAAACTCTCTCTCACACGCACACGTGCGTACGCGTGCGCGTATACACACACCCTCACACACACACACGCTCTCAGGTTGGCTCCGGAAAATAGATGAATGACAACAAAGAAGGGAATGAGAAGAAGCACGATGCTGATATGATTAATGCAGTTAATGGTGTTAATTAACCTGCACTCATCCACCAGTAAAGACAAAGGTCTGAAAAGAAAATGAGGGATGGGGAAGACAGAGGCTTTGAATGGCCTGATATGATCTTTATTTGCCAGAGTCCTTGCCAGAGGCTCAACTCAGGGAAGGAGACAGAACAAGAATAAGAATTACATTTGGCAGCTTTTAAACCCATTACACACTATACTGCTGTACAATTTTATCCATCCAGCATATACAGTCAAAGGGATGTTCATATGCTGGATGGAGTCAGTTACATTCATGTGCTAAGTCAAACTATGCTATCATCACAACACGATTTCCTTCATTTAGCTAAATTGGTGTATTATGTTTGTCTGTCTCCAACAACTAGGTAATAAAGTGTTTGGGTTTGTATGTGCAAGTGTGTGTGAAATTAGGCAGATGCTTTGAAGTTATTATACGGGTTAGGATTATGTCACGCATCTAGAGAATTGGAGATAGTCAGACGGCAGACTGTCGCTGTGGGTCTGTTGATGTCTGCATGCGCTTGCCGGTGTGTGCGTTTGAAATGAAGCCTTCCCTGTCTAGTCAGAAGTAACAAGCAATGCAAGGGGTAATTATGATACTGGTTAGCAGGAAACATTATGCAAGTCAATATATAGCAGTGATTAGTGGTGGGTCTATCTATCATGATTTTACCTCTAGTAGATGCACAAAGGATGCAAAAAAAGAAGAAAAAACACACCAGGAAGGTACATAAATAGTGGGTTCCTAATTCTTCACTAATCTGAAGGCAAGATTATTAGGAGCTGTGTGTTTCCAGTTTTTCATAGTATATTCTCTCAGTCAATCGCTCTCTCTTTTTCTCTCTCTTCTCTCTCTTGCTCGCTCTCACACCAATCTATCTTCAAAATAATGTCTCTCTCTAGGACCTCTGCCAGATCCGACCTGCTCTGAGGGGTACTAAAACCCTTTCATCAGCATCTGTGAGGGTTTGGGTATGGGTAGCTGCTCTTCTCTGTTTGCTACCCTGCCAAGAGGGCCTCAGACCAGCTAGTTTGGGTGTTGTTCATCTGTGTGTATGTGTGACGTGTACTTTGATGAACTGCAATGCATTGAAATTGAGCTACATTACTCGTAATTCAATGATTACATTCTTGGATGGAAGTGATGAGATTTGGAGCTAATTGTAAAAACTCCGGGGGAATATGGCTGTTTTTGTTCTCTTTTTACTGTCTCACCAAAGACGGTTTCAGAGTTTTAACAATTAATAGTTTCTCTGACCCTGGGCAGCCAAACTTCAATCAAATCAAAACAGGGATTGAGTAATTTTTGCCTGCATATGACACTTTACAATAAATGTTTATTAAAATAAACTAAAATAAACTTTAGAATGCATTTATTAAATGTTACAATGGTTGAGGGCATGTGCTCAATTTAGACTTACGGTAATTGTCAATTTGGTCTTCTCAGAAAAATTTCCATTCAGGTTAAAGAAATGTGTGTGTTTATCTTATGTTTGTTCAGATCAGAGGACACCTATTACAGTATACCATACCTAATGTACATTCAAAGGAGAAATTCAGTAGACAAATACCCTTAGGTAATACGTAGTATTGTGTGCTCACCGCAGACATGAACAAAAGGAATGTCAACTGAAAGGGCCGATGTAGTGGCAGAGAGCAGGATGATTCACATTCATTGAGTTTATATCGCTTTGTTTCTCTACGGTGTCACTCAGGGGTTTTTCTCATGCTGGGAACATCATTCACTTGTCAGAAATGCCCGTGGCAGCGGTCACTGTTTGTATCACATTTTCTTTGACTTTGTTTATTTTTAGAATAAATAATATACTGTATGTTATATATTCTTTGTATGTTTTATTTAAAGTGGAATTTGAACTTTGGTTAAACCCTTGACTGTGTACAGTAGCATCCTTGCCTCGTAAATCCCCTGAGGTAGGCCTACTGCTGTAGCTGCTGGACCGTAGAATTGTATTCCCACACCCAGTGACGTCCATTGTTTCTCTTCTAATGTGTCTGCAAAGCTCATCACCATCAGTATGGTAACATATATTCTCAGGTTACTGCAGCATGTTGTTGTAGAATTTAATACGAGGTATATTTCAATTGTGTCTTAGGCACTACACTAAATTTGATTTAGCTAAATAGAGTAACTTGAGAATATAATAGCAACAGAGAATATGATTGGCATTGGAGTTTTTGAGTTTCACTCAGTGGAAGTGAATTGTGGATTGAAATGCAGATCTACCACTGAAACAAACAACGTAAACAACGTAAAAAAAAGCTGCAAACGCCATCTCAAGTATTTAAGGTAAGCAACCAACCAAGAAATATTCAGCTTTACTATAAGTACAAATCTTTATAAAATTCCATGTGCAGTATGGGGTTTTTGTTTGAGGGGCCTTTGTGAGATTTGACTCAGGTCAATTATTTTATGATTGAGCTGAACTTCAATCATTCTTTATTGACCATTTTCCTTCCTCTTATTGTTTTTTTTATAAATTCTGGACCCTAGCCACAAAATTTAGAGCGTGTGTTAGTGTCTATATAGAACACTTTTGTGTTCGCACAGAACATCTTAAATATGACATGACAAAACATATAACGTATATAAAGTAGTTTTGTATGAGCTCGCAGCACAGTTGCCCTATTGTTTTGCTCTCTGCTGAGAATAAGCTTGTAAAACCATCAGTATATTCTAAGGGGTTTGTGATGGATTCCCCCCACCCCCCATCCCATTATAACCACACCCCTGGTCCCAGTAGGTCATTATCAACCAATATCTATCCATTTGTCATGATGGAACACGGTTAGACTAGCAGTTACTCTTTTGTGTCCCATATATTCCTTCCACACAACAACAACAACAACAATGGCTGGTATATATGGTGATCAAGGTATTACTGCAACATTATCAGGCTGGTGGACAGTGGTGTCAGTGTGACTCTGTGCAGGCCGCCTGGTGAAGTATGCCACCTTCAAACGATAGCCCCACAGCCCCGGGGCTCATGGGCCGAGCCAGAGCCAACGCTATAGTACCGAAATAGTACCGGAAGAAAACGCATCCAACAGTCAGAGGCCAAGGAAAGTATAGGAACACACACACACACAGATTAATTAATACACAGACAGAAATAGACAAAGACCCACAATAATAGCAAGGCACCCCCGAGACACACGCACGCACACAGACACACACACACGCACCTCAATTCTACAAGTTTGCGAATAACTTTCTATATATAAATTAGAGGGGAGTTTGCGTGTGTGTGTGTGTGTGTGTATGCTTGAGAAGGTATAAAAAGTACACATACTATGTGTGTATACAGTAATTAGGTCAGTTAGCTTGTAGGCCTATCCAAAGCTACTTACAATGAGTACAATTACTATTATTAAGGAGCAGATAGGAGTTATACATGTTGCTTAAGGCCGCGCTTGTTGGAGATCCACCTCAAATCCTTGTGGGTGTGAGTCAACCACCATAGCCACTAGACTATCCTGCCCTGTTTGGATATCTCTGTGTATCTCAGTGTGTCTCGACTCAAGGTGCGTGCGCTCTCTGTGACAGCATCCCGCTACGGATGTGGCATGTGTGTGGCTGACCCACACTGGTCCTGGTGCCAAATAATCTGCTGGATGTAATCCAGGCTTGATTCCAGCGCACACACTGACTCAGCAAGCAGCACCTAGCCAAGATCCCCCTGGAGACAGAAGAGAGGAGAGAGATGCCTCTGAGGAAAAAAACAACTGTTGACTCCTTCATGGAACGGGTCTTTCTCTCTCTCTCTCTCTCTTGCTCTCTCTCTTTCTCTCTCACACACAAACACTTGCTATGGAGAGATGAGGGGAGGAATAGTAATCATGTCTCGGCTGTGTAGGCCTACTCGAGGGAATACACTGTGCAGTGCAAACACGTCCATTAACACTGACAGTCAATGTACTGTAAGGAGCTTTGTTTGGTTTGACATGCATAAATTACACACACTGTTATATATAGCCTTAGACGCACATGCATTTACATAGCATAGCAATGAGTACAATTACTTATTCTTAAGTAATTGTATTCCAAGTATTACAAAGAGCAGATAGGAGTTATTGCTTATGGATGCTTATAGGTAGGTCAACTCCAGGGCTCGAACCAACATCCTTCCAGCTGGGAGTCCAACGGTATTCCTAGGCCTACATAGAACCCTTCCCCATTCCTTCCTTTAGTAACACACTTTCATGGTGTTTCAAATTATGAACAGACGCTGAGTTTGGAACATGGGGTTCTGACGGTTCTGAAGGAGCTGTGGCTTTATCAGTGTGCAGAAGTGACTGAAAATACGGTCACTGTCGTTAGATCGCCGGCGTCTTAGCCGACTAAACGCATCACAAAGACTTAAGAATAGCTGACCTTTTCTCCATCATATCCACTAGGGCTGAATAACGCACGCCTTCACACTCCTCTCAAATCATTAGTCAGATTACCATCATCTCCATATGATCCGCTCTACCTCTGCCAGTGGAGGACCGGAGAGAGAGAGAGAAGGTCAGATAGCAACAGCTTTCTCTGTTGCCGTCCTTATTTTATCACCTTCAGTAGCACTTTATCACGTCCCGCCTTTCATTCCCAGCTATGCATTTTTTCATTTGTTGTCTGTGTCACCGTGTGTTTTAATGCCTTTATCGGCCTGTTATCAGAACCACCTCTGTTGTTTTAATGCCTTTATCCCTGTGTTATCAGAACCACTTCTATCTGTTGTTTAAATGCTTTTATCAGCCTTATCAGAACCACTGTGTGTCTGTTGTCTTTCAGTGTCTACAGCTACACAGTTTCCTCCTCTCCTCAAGGGGCAGATGATAATACAATATATATATAAACATGTATTACTGTATAATATTGTATAACATTATTTTCTGAACTGATAATGGCATATATTTTGTGTTTCGACATCGCTTAATGTGGATACACCAATGTTCAGTATACAGCTGCACATAATGTACACACACACACACACAGTACAAATCGTATATATAAATGTATTCTCATTCTCAGTCATTTTTACGACATTATTCAGATATATTATGACCATAATATGCACACATACAGTTTAAATTAATTGACCATATTATACACACTAAATCATTTGAGTAATTGTTACCACATTATTATGGTTTGCATTGTGAACATGTACACACATACGCACGCACGCACACACACACACAGTAAGTACCAAATCTAACTAGTAGGCCAATTGCATCGTATGCGCTATTCTTCAACAGATGGGATTGTTCAATTGTTCTAGCTGATTAATATTGCATTAGCTCATTGTTTTTATTTGAAAGGCTATCTCCTTGTGATAATACATGTTTTACTTTATTTGATTGATAGATCTGGGACAAAGAACTCCCATAATACCCATAGTTGCCTGTTTTGTTTCTATTTCTCTCAAGTACCTCTTCATCTCTTTCCTCTTGTGTTTCTATGCGTCAAAGTATTTCAGTCTTCTGTCTTGTGTCACTAAAAGCACATTTTAATTGAGTTAAAATGTCCTTTGTTGAAAAGGCTGAACCCACACTATATTTCTCGGTTAATCTCCCCTCGTTTTAACTCGGTCTGTCTTTCTCTCTCTCCTTTAATGAATATTTAACTCTTGCCCTGTATCTGGCACACTCTATTGGCACGGCCCCTGGCTGTGTGTTCTGGCCAGGGCATGGAGGTTCAGCCAGAGACAATGTTTCCAGTCCACTGATGGAACGATAGAGCCATCACACAGACACTTTCTTGGCACTCTTATCAAGAACAGCAATACATGTCAACTGTATATTGCCACAAATACACATTTCATCAAATGTGAGATCCACAACCTATGATATTTAACAAGTTCGCTTGTTGCTGAAATGACCATCTTGCAATATAGGGCCATACCATAGAAATGACAAAACACATTCTAAATGTATACCGTATCAAGAACGAAGTACACAATGTAAATAAAGGAGAAGGTGGAGATGGAGGCAACAGGACACACACATAGAAGCCCTGGTTCAGCTTGGCTTATGTAAAGCTATAGACGTGCATACCAGCAACTTTCCCTTTTCTGACTCCACTCCACACACAAATGCCTGCGTTACGTCTCTTCTTCCTCTCTCTCTAAAGACTGGTTTTCATCATGCCCATCATGTCTTCCATCCCAACGCAGAACTAGTGCTGCCCCCGTCCTTTCAGAGGTCAGGTTATGTGACTTGGCTGCTTGGAAGACTGCAGGCATGTCTCAGACACGCATGCGAGCGCACACCCCCGACACTGTATAACGGACAGCTAGTGAGTGGAGGACGAACAGAAAGGAAGACACAAGATAAATAAGAAGAACCACAGAACTCAATCATCAACTTCTAGTTCAAATCTCACTCAGAAGCTCCGCACCACACAATGAAATGCACTGCAAAGCCAAGGGCATTGTTGTTGAGAGCGGTGCTTATGTTCCTATTCATAAAGCCAGGACTGTGTAGAAGTAGAGTCTTTTTTTCAGCAGGCAGAGAGAACAGTAAGATAGCAAAATGCAAAGAGATATTTGATGAATTTGACTTAAAATATATTAGCTTACAAATAGCTTACGCTAACTATACTAACTATATTTAGTTTATATATATGCATATAGAATATTATTTTTATATATAGCTTATACTGACTGACCCAGAGGCACAAATAAATGCACACACACGATACAAGGCCTATACGTGACCCTATTGGCTCTAACTTGGTTACAGCTGTCAAATTAATCACTTGACTTCATTCAAGTGAAAGAGAGAAGAGATGGAAAGAAATATGCAAAGTAGGAGCAATACAACATGGCAATGAGAGAGAGAGAGAGAGCGAGAGAGAGAGAGAGAGAGAGGGGAAAGAGAGACAGAGAGCGATAGAAAGAAAGAAAGAGATATTATACAATATAGTGTGTGTGTTTTGGCAGGAAGGTGGCGAGGGTGGCAGACAGCTATCTTCCGTGGCCTCTCCTCCTCACCTCCCCCTGATCTCCTCTACTGATCCTGCAGGCTCTTCCCCAAGGCCTCCCTGTAGCCCAGCTGGAGATCACACACACTGACTCACACACACTTGAACAGAGTGAGTCACCCACACACACTCACACACACACTTGCGCCCACGCAAGCACTCTCACTAAAACAAACTTGTGCACATGCACACACGCACACTGGTCCTTAATGGGAGTCCATCATTAACCATCTGGACTAAAGGGCCCAAGCATATGGTACTGGGAGCACTAACTCATCCAGGTACTGCAAGAGTGGAATGTGTGTGTGTGTGTGTGTGTGTGTGTGTGTGTTGGGGTGGGCTGGGATATAGGCAGACAAGGACACTGTACCCGTAAGAGCAGCACATCCTCAGAACCTTCTAAACCTGGGCCTCGGGACTCAGGAGAACACGGGACGACACAGCAACACAACATTGAACCCGCCTACAACTAAAGTCAGATAAGGTGCAAGAGAGCGTTCTGTAGGGCCGCTAAGCAGATAGCAGTTCAAGGTCATTGTTTTAGCCTTTCCAATGCCAACATCTTCAGACTGGAGGAGTGCGCTTTTGGATATGGTTCATTCATTTGAAAACGTGTAGTGACATGAATGCAAGTGTGCCGATTTGAGACCCGAAGCTTGGAAGTGAGTTTTTTTTCCAACATGAAGGGCAGCTTGAAGAGTTTGTACTATGGGAATTGCAAGGGAAATTAAGTGTTAACATTTTTTCTGACTCAGAGGGCAAACCATTTGTGGCACACATTGTGTGCATGTATCCGTGCGTGTGTGAGTGTGCATGCGTGCGCGTGCATGAGTGTGTGTGCCTGCAAGCATATCTAATAGATAATTCATAGAAGACCACATCTTGGAAATATTGACTAGTCACTTACAATTAAATGAGCTAAATCACTGATGTGACCATGAGATGTTATAAGACCTTGAGGTGTCTTTGGCACACGGTATCAGCTGGGGAGATCTGTTTTTACTGGCCAGAGTGTAGGTGAATCCTGCCCATCCTAGAAGACACCCGTATGGCAAGTAAGTGCTATTGCCTATTGGTTAACCTGACAGGGCAAATTACTTGTTTACACAACCAACTGGGGAGGAGCCATCCGTTGAAACCATTTTAAAAGGACAGGCCTTTCAAAACATACTTGGTAGGTGATTGGATGAACCTGTTACAGTACCAGCGGAGCCAGTGTAACTCTTGCTGTAGCCAGCATGAAGAAGAGTATAAACATGTTTTGTATTGAGAAAAGGCATTAGTTAATTAATTGTCTAATAAATCTGATGCTATTGCAGCATGTACAGTACGTTAACCTTTTGTTTTATTAACCTTTTGTTTTACGTTAGCTATTGTTGTTTCTCGAGACTCGCATTTGCATGGCTGTCCACCTGAGAGAGGTGGCCAGCATGACGATGATGGGCACACTAGATTTTTTTTCACCAGACTGAAGAAGGATCTCCAGCTCTCCACTCCAGACTGATTCTCATGGCAGGATGGTCGAAACTAGCTATTGCTGACTTCTGTTACATTTTTTTTTTACTTTTTGTTACATTATATACACCTATAACTTATATGGGAATTAGCTTGACTGTAACTTTATACAGACATGTCAATATGTCAATTTATAAATTAGAATAATGTCTTTAAATCATAAAAATCGTATTAGTATCAGCCCAAAGACCTATACTTTGTATGCAAAAACACATGAATAATCTGCAACTGTTAAATTAACTCAACATAGTTCTGTACATGTCAATAAAACAGTATGCCTAAAGGCCACAGGCAAATTGAATCCCAATGAGGTCAAAAGTTCAACCTCTTTAGCTATACAGTTTCACTGCTCGATCCTCACCTTGGAACTTGAACCCCTCTATCTGCACCCAGAGACAAAGATCCTCCGTGTCACAGTCACACTTCCACGGGTTTCCACTGAGTCCCATAGACCGCAGGGCAGGCAGGGCGATCAGGGTGCTGATGTTCAACACAGTCAGGTTGTTACGGCTGACGTCCAGCACCTGCAGCGCGATGTTCTCCGCAAAAGTGTCCGGGTGAATTTCGTTCAGACCCGGGTTATCCGTCAACCGCAGCATCACCAGAGACACCAGGGGTCCGAACGTCCGGTCCTCTATCTGCAGCAGGGTGTTGAACGACAGGTCCAGATAGGCTAGTTTCCGCAGGTTGCCGAAGGTTGACTCGGAGATCTCGGTCAAAGAGTTGTTGCTACAGTCCAGGTATACCAGATCAGACAAGTAGTTGAGCTGGAGCGGAGGAAGGTCGCCTATACGGTTATTAGAGATGATAAGTTGCCGAGTGGCGAGGGGGAGGTCATTGGGGAAAAGGGTTAGCTCCTGCCCGGCACACTGGACCACCAGCTGGTCATCGCACACACATCTGTCCGGGCAGCCGGCTGTGAGAGCCGGGGACGGGGCTACCCCCATCACGAATATAAAGAGGAAGAGCAGCCGAAGGGACTGCGCGCTGGGCTCGGGCAGAAGACGCATGGCGAAAGCGCCCAGAGCGTCATGAACTCGGGCTGAGCAGGACCAGGACACGCCAGCGTTCTCTGGGCATGCTGCATGAGTCTGCGAGGCTTGGAGAGAAGCGAGACGGCTACTCCGGTGACCTGGGCCTGGTCGTCGTTGCCACAATGTGTGGATAATTGTTCTATCCAGACTCTCCTTGTCTTTCAAAAAGACTACCGGTCACTCATTCACACGCACTCTTGCGCGCCACGCACGTCACGGCTACATCCATGGATTCGGAAGGTGACTGATGGACGTTTAATCGCGACACTCGTTCGGTACTATGTCTTTCCCCAAAACCGCAGATCTGACCTCTAGATCTCCGCTGCTGGTGTCTTGCGTTCTCATCTTTGTGTAATAGTTGTTGCTAGGAGCGTGCGTTCTTCAGAACCGATGCCATGACATTCGCAAGTTACTCGACAGGTTTCCCCAAAAAATGGGGAGCAGATGTGTCCTTCTGTCTAAGGAAGCAACACAGTTTGTAACACAGCGCAGTAAATTGTTGGAGCGATTTAAACGCGGCGTCCTTTTCCCTGTGTTCTGACAGCTCTGACTGCGTTGGGATGCTCTCTCTCTCTCTCTCTCTCTCTCTCTCACTCTCTCTCTCTCTCTCTCTCCTTCTCTCTCTCCCCCCCTCTCTCTATCTCTCTCTCTCTCTCACTCTCTCTCTCTCTCCTTCTCTCCCCCCCTCTCTCTCTCTCTCTCTCTCTCTCTCTCTCTCTCTCTCACCCCTCTTGCGCTCTCAGTCTCTCGCGCTAAACATGTCTAGGGAGGGGATAGTGCTTGTGTGTGTGTGTGTGTGTGTAAGAGAGATTTTCTGTCACAGAAGTTAACTATCAATGCGTCATAGTGACGTCAACAGGTGTTGCTTATTTATGCAATGCTCATAAAAAACAAATGGCCCGTGTTCTCAGCAGGGTACATACAGTCTGAGCGGCTCAGGGCGTCTGTGTAGAACAGTGATATGAGCATATATCTATCTGTCTGTCCTCTCTCTCTCTCTCTCTCTCTCTCTATCTCTCTCTGTGTGTGTTCATGTTACAATAATAATCCTGCCTGAAGTATAAAACCTCATGCCCTGCCTGTCCCTTGTGGTTTGCTTGTAAAAAAGCATTTCCGCACACTAATTTCTCCATCCTATCTTCCAACTTGTTGGTCATGTTTTAAAAATATATTGTTAATCCAATGATTCTGGTATACACAAATAAGGTCATTAAAGTCACATGCAGTTGTTGCCATTGGAGTAAAACACATTATTGTTATTGAGATTTCAATGGCAGGAATTGAAACTGACAATGACGTTATTCAGCCTTGTTTATGTTTTTCCACCCTATTTTAAATTACCTTGGCTGTAAATTGTAAATGGTTTTGGGTTTTTGTCATGCAGATGCAGAAATAATGTCTATTTTGTACAAAATAAACCTATTATTTCCTTCTACCTTTACCACTGTCATCATTCTCACTTGTAACACACAAGTATTTTGAACTGAGAACTATGCTTCCTTCAGCCTGATAACATACAGACAGCTGGACAGAGCAGCTTCTGCCTGCCTGTCTGTCTGTCTGTAGCTGTGTCGTTGGTTTGCTCCTTATGGCCCTGCTGGACTCTACTACAGAGGACTGCCCTGGTCAGCCCAACGATCAGAATCATTAGTGTAACTTTCCTCGGAGGCTTCGAGGCCAAATGGTGTCAGCTTGCAGGGGAGTTTGTGTTTCTATGTGTTCGTGCGCATGCCTGCTTTTGTGTGTGTGTGTGTGTGTTTGTGTGTGTGTGTGTGTATGTGTGTGTGTGGCGCATGGCTACATGATAGGCAGATCT
>JAODTR010016017.1:13804-40358 GCA_025399935.1 Amblyopsis rosae
TGTGTGTGTGTGTGTGTGTTTGTGTGTGTGTGTGTGTATGTGTGTGTGTGGCGCATGGCTACATGATAGGCAGATCTCTTTCTCTGTGTATGTATGTGGATGTATACTACATCAATGTGTGTGCAGTCTACCGATGTGGCAATACGTGACAGTGCATATATGTGGATGAGAGGCAAGGTGGTGTGACATCTTTACTATTTAATAAGGTATGTTCAGTGTCGGCTGTCAGCATGTCACAAGGACAGTCTGGTCCCCAGCTGAAGGGGGGGCAGCCTCACTCAAACTCTTCCCACCTATCTCCATTTTTGATTCAAATGTAGAGTCAGCAATTGAAAGCAAATACAGTTTATTTATTTATTCGCTGTTTAAATTCAGCAAATATCATCTCATGGTTGCTAGTTGCCCTTTCTGTGTGCCTGCTGAAAAAATAATATAGTGTTTCTACACAGCCCTAGCTCTGTAAATGGGGACACAAACAAAGTGGTGCAAACCGCACCACACAACACGATCTTAACCTTCTCAATGCATTTCCAATGTGTGGGGCGGCGCTTCTGAGGGAGCACCGTATGGCATTGAAGGGAGAGGTGGGGTTTTTTATGTTCTTTTTTTAGCGACTTCAAATATAAACAAGCTTTCTCCAGAATGAGCTTTACCAATGCTTCTGTTCTTATACCTTATTATGTGAAAGGAGAAAGTCGTTCCAGGTGTGTACAGGCCCGAACAAAATAATGTTCACTTTCCAGCAGCATAATTCAGACAGTGTTTCCATCTTCAATCCTTCTCATCTCTTCTGTGTGTGTGAGAGAGAGACTTTATATGGTCATACCTCTCTCTCTCTTCTGCTGTATACAATACTCGATCTCAAGGGGCTCTTTTTGCAAGCCAGTAACCATGGCCATCATTCTAATGTGACTGGAACAGGAGAATGTCTATCAATTACACGACTCCACACTGTATGTGTGTGTGTGTGTGTGTGTGTGTGTGTGTGTGTGTGTGTGCGTGTGTGCGTGCATGCATGTGTGAGTGTGTGTGCTATGACTAAAAAAACAAGTAATTCTTTCAAAAAGTATTTGCACAGATAAGCTGAACGACAAATACATTTAGTAAACATCCAAGTCCAGATGAGTGCTTACAGTATTTTTTCATTCATATCATGTGACGTGTCATATGCAGTGCCACAAGCAGTTTGTATATACATAGTTTAGTGCGTTCATTAGGGAAGGGTTGGTTATGGTGAGCTGTTCATGCAGGGCTGTTCTGTAATATAAACAGAACATCCACCCTCCAAATGTAGTCACATAATGTTGGATTCATAGCCTTGCCACAAAAATGCTCAAGTCAAACATGTTCATAATGTGCAGAGAGACTTGCCAAAAGATTGTTCTATTTATAGCTATCAGGTTTATGGAATAGATTACACATAAAAAGAGTTAAGACGGGTCCCCTGAATCATATACAACAATTGGGCATGTTGCATGTACGGCTAAAAATAGGCAAGTACAAGTATGGATTTCTTAATAGCAAATTGCATTCTATATACTCAGGAGATACAGTTTATACTTAAACAGTATGCAGTTTTTACATGTATAATGCCAATTCAAGTTCCATAATTTTGGGTATACCCAAAATATAAAATACTAAATAATATACAAAAATGTGGGTACTATAATGCACTGACAGCCGAAAAACAAGCTTCAGGATGCATTTCATTCAAATGAATGCTGAAATCTATACGGTATCGAACGTCCCTCAAAAATATAAACTCTGGCTTCGAGGCCAAGAAGATAGGACTTCCTATCAGTGCACGTTTCTTACAGGTATATCCTCCCAGTCCCTTGTTTGTAGGGCAGGCAACTCATATCTTATAATTTAACAGGAGAATGTAGGACAATCCACTGTAGGCATTCATACACACTTGGGTCTACTCGTGTCTCACTCAACACTGACCCCTGCATGATTGGAGAGGATCTAAACATTTGGTCGGACATACGTGGACGGGAGGAGGATGCAGGATATAGATGGGAGGATATAGTGCTGAAACACACTTGACAATATTAACTGGTTTTCTTTGTTCTTTTCACTCTCCTCTTCATCCAGCTGGTGTCCATGTGGACAGGTTGTGCTGTTTAATAGCATTACTGTCACCGTGGGAGTATAGTAACGTCACATATTCTCCCGCTTCATATCTCTGGTGATCCGTATTGCACAGCAGCAGGTCAAGACGTAAGCCCGGTCATGGACAGACTGGCAGTATCAGTCAAAGGACATCAGGCTCAGTTTCTCTCGCTGACACACACACACACACACACACACACACACACACACACACACACACACACACACAGGGAGTGTCATCTCCTATCACCGTTTTTGAAGACGTATACAGGGACGCGTGGAAACCAGAGAGGGGGAATATACACCTCCCAGTCACAGATCCCAAAGAACATATTCTCCTAGGCTAAGACTCAATACCACCACTGGGTATCATTTCACTAAAAAACTCTCCAATCTGTCTCACTGGTATCATTGTATTCTTTATTGAAGTTGTTCATTCTTGATTCCTTCTTTCTTTGTTCTTTCTGATATGACGCAGTCAGGTCTCTAAACATTAACTGGTAGCCTACTTTTCAAGCGTAATTAAGTTCGCTGAACAAGCTAAATACGACAATATCACATAAACAACACATTGACGCTACTATGCTACACTGGGACATAGGGACACATATTGGTTGGCTGCGTCTGCCCCTCATCCTTATTTTTCCTGTTATGTCACCAGAGCCCAGTGTGCAGGTGTACGCTGTAAAGACCCAATTAATAATGTATGACCAGACTAGACACGGAGAGCCAGACGGAAAACCTTACCTCAATGCCAACCTTTGTCTGGCCAACTGGAAGCTCTGTGCAATGCATGCGTGTGTGTGGGTGCCTGTGACTGAGAGAGGGGAATGGTGGGACATCAAAAACACATTTATTGCTTTTGATAAAACCTCATAAAGTACTAATAGAAGGAACGAAAGACAGTATTGCCCCTCCTCTTATCGTGTTCTGAGACAGTATGGGTCAAGGCCAACAACATTAATGTTTGGTTGTTGCCACAAGCTACAGTGCATCGGAAAGAATTCGCAGCTCTTCACTTTTTCCACATTTTGATATGTTACAACCTGATTCCAAAATTGATGAAAATATTTTTTTACTCAGAATTCTACACACAATACCCCATAATAACAAAGTGAAAAAAGTCTGTTTGAATATTTTGCAAATGTATAAAAAATAACAAACTTGCATGTACATAAGTATTCACAGCCTTTGCACTGACACTCAAAATGGAGCTCAGGCACATCCTGTTTCCACTGATCATCCTTGAGATGTTTCTACAGATTGATTAGAGTCCACCTGTAGCTAATTCAGTTGACTGGGCATGCTTTGGAAAGGCTCACTCCTGCCTATATAAAGTACAACAGTTGACAGTGCATGTCAGAGCACAAACCAAGCCATGAAGTCCAAGGAATTGTCTGTAGACCTCCGAGACAGGATTGTATCGAGGCACATATCTGGGGGAGGCTACTGAAAGATTTCTGCAGCATTGAAGGTCCCAATGAGTACAGTGGCCTTCATCATCTGTAAATGGAAGAAGTTTGGAACCACCAGGACTCTTCCTAGAGCTGGCCGCCTGGCCAAACTAAGCGATCGGGGAAGAAAGGCTTTAGTCAGGGAGGTGACCAAGAACCCTATGGTCACTCTGACAGAGCTCCAAACCAGGCCTGGAGAAAACCAGGCACCGCTCATCACCTGGTCATACCATCACTGCAGTGAAGCTTGGTGGTGGCAGTATCATGCTGTGGGGATGTTTTTCAGCGGCAGGAACTGGGAGACTAGTCAGGATCGAGGGAAAGATGAATACAGCATTGTACAGAGACACCCTTGATCAAAACCTTCTCCAGAGCGCTCTAGACCTCAGACTGGGGAGAAGGTTCATCTTCCAAAAGGACAACAACCCTAAGCACACAGCCAAGATAAAGGAGTGGGTTTACAACATCTCAGTGAATGTCCTTTAGTGGCCCAGCCAGAACCCAGACTTTAACCAGGTTAAACATCTCTGGAGAGATCTGAAAATGGCTGTGCACAGACGCTCCCCATCCAACCTGATGGAGCTTTAGATGTCCTGCATAGAAGAATAGGAGAAACTGGCCAAAAGTATCTGCCAAGCTAGTAGCATCATACCATGCCAAAGGTGCTTCAACTAAGTATTGACAAAAGGCTGTGAATACTTTTTTTTATTTGTTTACAAAAAAATTCACTTTGTTATGGGGTACTGTGTTGACTTTTGAGGAAAAAAATATTTTAATCAATTTTGGAATAAGGATGTTAAAAGTGAACCGCCGTGAATACTTTCGGGATGCACCGTATCGCGCAACAACAACTCCGCCCCTCCACTTCCTTCAAACACTTCTTGTTTTTAACGTTGTAGGAAAATACTTCCTCTTTCGATTTATAAATACGAGAATCCACAAGATGTCTTTATTCCGTTTAACTATGTCTGTGCGACATTGTTCAACTTTGGGTGTAATTCGGACGTACGCAAACGCTGGAATTCAAGGTTTAATGCCCAGTGTCGGAGTGTCATTGTGCGGTGACATTCGTCCTCTCCGTGGATACATGTGTACACACAACCGTAGGCAGCAACACACAGGTGTTACAGATTCTATAGAAGTGGATCTAAAACGATTTGATGGGGAGGACGCGGGTATGAACCCATTGTATATTTTCAACCCAACAAAGCCTATTGCATTGCATACAGCGGACAATATATATTTTCATTACCATTTCCATCAATGCCAGTAACGCTGTGTCAATCAGAGGACAGAATAAACGTTTAGCTAACGTTATAAACCTATAGTGCTCAGTCTATGTTGTGCATCATCATCTGTACAAATGTGTCTTTACATTGCACTCACTCAGGTATTGTGGAAGTTTTGATGTGTCGTCACAAGGCACGAAATGCGCTGGGCCATGTGTTCGTGTCACAGGTAAGATGGCCTACACTGTATATTTGTCAAGACCCCAACACAAACATTCAGTCTTTACATTGACATACCCTCTGGTGTCATAGTAGATGAGAGGGCTGGTCTCTACCATTTCGAATGACCCAGCTGTTCGAGTGGTGGTTTTAAGGAGTATAGTGCCAGGTGTCTTCTGTGCAGGTGAGTAATAGCATACGGTGGTCTAGCAGTAGGCCTGACATCATGTGCTTGTAGCTATTTACTTATATTTTTTAATATGGATAACTTAACACTTCTAGTTTACACTGCGTTATGGCATGTTGTAGGAGCCGATCTGAAGGAGAGGGCACAGATGGACCATACACAGTCTGATCTGTTTGTTCACGGCCTGAGATCGCTCATGAGTCAGATTGGTAAGGTGGTGCGTGAATAACACAGACTGGTGTGACATATTAAGCTGTGTGTGCTTGCTGGGTGAGCTGGTGTTTATATTGGAGAGTGCATGTGAGTGTAAACCAGTTAGCCAAGTCAAATTTGTCAGTTTGTGTGTATTATTTAGCAGGGGGCATTTGACTAGTTCTTATTTACAGTATTTCTTAGTCGTTTTGGTAAATTTTTCAATTCAGTCTTAACAGTTGCAAACCAGCTTGTACATTTCGCAAAACAATTCGTACAAACCGCATAACACAATGTGTTTCCGGCAAAACCTCGTAACTTTCTCAAAATACTTAGTCTAAAAACTCTCAAAAGCATATTTGTACGTCGATGAACATATCATTGCCATCAGTGACAAGTCCTTGACCTTATGTCATTGTCTCCCAACAAGCTAGTCAAAATGCATGCATGTTCTCAATATAACGTACTATGTATGTTCTAATATGAACTATAGGCTAACATTTTGATGACAATGATCTAAAATGCACATATGTGCAGCCTTATATACAGTATACAGTATACTCTTCACATTTCAAAAGCACAGTCTAGTGATCGATTACTGTAAGAGATTGGACTGAATTCACACATTTACTGTGTGCTTTGTACTGTATATACACATACTGTAATTTGTTGACATTGTCATTGAAAAACAAAAATTTACAGTAATACCAGCTTACAGCACTGCATAGCACAAAGAAGGAAAAAAAAAACAACAGCATACCCCAGAACTACAGCACTTTCTATGCTTGCCAATTGAAGGTTTGATATTTTCGAGATCTAGTTCTCTATCTAACTAGTTTGTTGATCATTAGTTGATCTGGTTGATCGACCACCTCACATTTTCCCCATCAAAGGTTAAAGTCAAGTTTCACCGGAGAGCAGCTTATCAATTCAGGACACATTTACAGTACATAATATCTAATACAAATGATAGCTCATTCAACAATTTTACATGTAATTAATTTAAATTTAGCTTCAATTAACTAATGCCTAAATGATTTGGGGGTAAGACTAACCAACACAGCGCTAGTACAATATATTTTGATCAACATGCAATAAGCAATTGATAATGTAAGAAACAGCAGATACAGGTACATAACCATTTGCATGAATGTGCCAAAGCATTTGAAATTTGTTCAAAAACGATGATAAATTGCATTTATGATGTGCACAAGTGACTTGATGATGTGGAGGTTGAACACGTTTTTAGAATTTCAATTCTGATCTGAGAACTGTACCAAAGCGACTGAGAAATACTGTAATAGAACCAGCAGCCTCTGATTTGGTACTACTCTACCCATCTTTCTCTCTTTTTTCCCTCCATTTTACAGCCTTCCTGAGTGTTAAGTAATTGTTACTTCATGTGTCAAGACATTGTGAATCCCTTTGTGTAACTGTGGGTGTTGTGGCTGGCAGCGTCCCTGCCTGTGCCGACCATTGCCGCGGTGGACGGCTTCGCTCTGGGTGGCGGGCTGGAACTGGCTTTGGCCTGCGACCTCCGCACAGCTGGTGAGTGACATGGAAACCAGGGGTCCCAGCCCATGCTTTGAAAACAGTTGGCCTAGATGGTGTCCTTGCTTCTTGGAGGTAGTCTCGAAATAAACTAAACTGACTCATATTTGCTCATACCGGATATAGAGTGATATGCCCAGGAGGCAGGTATGTAATTAGGACACACTTGCATCTAAAACAGTAGTTTTCAAAGTGTGGGTCGGAGACCCCCTATTGGGTCACAACATTATTGAGGAATGTTGTTGAGTTATTTAAAACATTTTGTTGCTACTAGGGCAGCACTGATTTATCGTCTGTATCGGCCGATGTTCCACACGATGTTGACTGCTATTGATCTATCGGGAAATTATGCAACATTTGCCGATGACAGTGGGGATGTTTGTCTGTTGTGGGGCAAATGCTAGTGTCAATTAGTTCTGGTCTGACACGGACAACAGTAGCACACAAAACTGCAGATTGGGAGAAGAGCAATAGGTGATACTGTAATATCACCTGTAACAGACACTGAATCGACACGGCTCTGGCATGATGTAAGAGCGCAACATGTGCGGTTGCTTAGTTGTAAATAGTTTAGGATATTAGTTTTTGTTACAATTAATGTGTAGTGTGGAATGTACAAGTTTGAACTCCTTTATGTCTGTTAACACGTGGTTAGCTTGTTGTTAGTGACTCAGTACCATGTGAGTGCACATTGGTCTGCTCAGTGGGCTAATTTGGCTCGGTGAGGCCAGACAGGCACCCAGCTGCTCTTATAACTGCCGTGAGATTGGCTAAATCGGATGTGGCAGGTCCGTGATTGGTTGAGGGCTGATGTACTAGGTGAGCAGGTGTTTGTCTGGATTGGTCTGACAGAAGCATCAGTCAACCGGTTACTTCCTCCCATCGCTTAATGACAGTCTGGAGCACAGACCTTCAACTGCCCTCTGTGTGTGTGTGTGTGTGTGTGTGTGTGTGCGTGCGTTTGTGCGCATGCATGTGTTTCAGCACATTCTGCACAGATGGGCCTGATTGAGACAACACGAGGCCTGATCCCAGGGGCAGGTAAGAGAGCCAGGGGTCACATAAACTCACACACACACACATTGTTGTGTATCACAATGCTTTCCGAGAGACAAAGGAGAGAACAGGAGTATGCAGTAATCTCTTGATCTATACCTGCTTTGTCCACCAGGGGGCACTCAGAGGCTACCACGTACCATCGGCCTGCCAAAAGCCAAGGAGCTCATCTTCACAGGTATTGGCTTCACAGTGTTTGTTTGCACACAGTGAAATAACCTCAATTGCAGCTTGAACTACAAAGGCAAACACCAATCAGTAGATGATGTCAATTTCATGTTGGTGACGTGTGCACACTCTCTAATGTCAGGAAAGCGCGTGGGAGGAGAGACAGCTCTGGAACTAGGGCTGGTAAACAGAGCCACAGAACAGAACCAGGCTGGAGATGCTGCGTACAGGGAGGCTCTGTGCCTGGCCAGAGAGATCCTGCCCCAGGTCACATCACTGCACACACACATTCCCCATGTTGCGCCTACTCAGACAGTGATGCATTCGTCCTCTTCATCTCTCAGCTGCCCTCCAGCTGCCCTGCGCTCCACTGCTTGTCTTCGCAACCTCTTTATCTAACGGCCCGTCCACTCTTGCTCTCTTTTCATATTTTCACAACCTCCTTGTGTCCCAGCCTTCCTTCCCTCTAGGCCTTTGTCATTCCACATCTCTCTCACTCCATTTCAGATGCCTGTAGTCAGCAGAGTCTCAGTGTGGCAGTCAAATGGAGACATGCGTCACCATAAATAGACTCCCTCCCCTCAACACACACACACCTACACACACACACAGAGAGAGAGTACTGTCCAAAAGTATCTGACTGGTGCCATTTCATCCAAGTGAAACCTGAGGATTAGGTGATGGAACATTAACACCCCAACCCCCATAATGGACAGAAAGCTGTCTTAATGTACATCCCATGCATTCTTCTATTACAATGCACTACTCACTTATGAACGCCTCGGCCTTTTAACCATATATGGTAAAGGATGTCATATACCTTAGAGCTATTGCAAGCCGTTTTGACATTTATTCTCCAAGACTTACTAGTATCTATTTATTAGATACTAGTAAATCTTGGAGAATAAATGTCAAAACGGCTTGCCATAGTAGAGCTGGCTCTGGCCTGCCTATCTTCCATCACTCTGAACCCCTCAGTATCTGACTGGAGTGTTATTTTTTTCCTCTGTTGCTCAGGCTCCTGTTGCTGTGCGAATGGCTAAAGAGGCATTGAACAGAGGCAGTGAGGTACTTTGCACCATACAACTTTTTGTTTTAACATTGTAAAGGGCTAGTCGCATTCTGATTAACAACTTTGTCTTCCAGGTTGACATCAGTACAGGAATGGCAATTGAGAGAATGTGTTATGCCCAGGTAAGAACATTTATAAAATGTAGCGACCCTAACAAAAAAAGTCATGCCCCATGCACATAGTGATAGTCAGATAGCCCTATTTATGTTGATCCCATGTATGCCCAGTCAGTTGTTTTTAAATATTTAATAAAAAAAAAAGTCTTAATCCAAAAAGTTCTTCTCTATTAATTTCAGGTCATTCCCACAAAAGACAGGCAAGAGGGTATGGCTGCATTCATTGAAAAGAGACCTCCACAATATATTGGAGAATGACACAACCTGTCATTTTAGTATAATTATCTGTTCATTACAACACTAATACATGTTCTGTGTCTTCTACTGTGAGCAGTGAATACCAACTGAATGTATGCAGTTGAGCTATTTGTTTGTCATGGAAACCAATGTAAAGAAAATAATGAAATGCCAATAGCCTTTATGGCGATGAAAGTTTTTTTTATTTCAGAAATTGACTGTCTGCAGCATGGAACTTTTAGCACAACTGCAGTTTTGAGCCCCATTCCCAACTCCCTCCGTGACCCTGTTTACGGCAGCGTTTGTGCGCTAAACCACATACAGATATGATTAAGATGACGGCCGACACAATCAGCTCTATTGCATCTACTGTTCTAGCATACAAGCTTATCATTGGCTGAAGACCCACACAGTATTGACAATCACATACAGGATAGATGATACAAGTACAATATAGGTAGCATGCTGTGATGCTATTTTATGTACAGTAATTGCTTTTCGCTGTATAAGCTATCACATTATATATAACATTATTTTACTACATGGATTTGTATTGAGACTGAAGGGCATCGCTGCTGAAGACTATACTGTACTTCTAATGCGTCAAAGATTAATGTGTATCTCAACTGTTTCATGGGGGTAGATTAGGGTCCTCTTTGCCAGGTATTGGTTGGCCTCCCGTAATCCACAAATACCTCTTAGAGGAAAAAAAAAAGATAAGTTTGCATGCAACAAACCATTCTCTCACATCTATTATGTACACAGCATGTAAGAATTACATGAAAGATCCTGATGTAAATTCAGTGGTACATAAAGCCTGACCCTTACAAACAATATATATAGATGCATTTACACAATATCTCAAGGGAATAACACCTTTCCATACATACAAATAAACATTATTGCCTGCCAAGTACATACTTTCATACTGCCAACCAGGTGAACTCTACATACATCTATATCCACTGGTTCTGCTATTGCTAACCAGTGATGAAGTGGGATTTGGCTTTGTAAAAGGAGCATTTTACACCAGTGTAAATAAAATCCAATAATGCTTTTAAAAATCAACTGCTGTTCTATTGACATTCAATTGGATATTCAGAACACCAATAGGCAATTGCCACATGAAGTCAAATATGTTGACTGCATGAGCAAGAGCTCAAACAGTACAGTGATGCCGACCCAAAGAAATGGGTTTTAGCAAACAGCTATAAACAAACAAGCACACATTCCTATAAACAGAAGCATGCAGGCATCCGCATACTCACGTGTATACTTAATACATTGGTCCACCATATCAGACAGGTGTTTGTGACCAAATAGCTGGATCTGTAGCAGAGCTTTGAGGGCTCATTTAAAAAATGAGATCCGCATGTGTGCACACTTGAGACATTTGTGTTTGTATGACAGGATCAGGATGACACCATCAGTTTGTCTTACAATTTTCCCTCTAATGGATTTCAGCAAAGAGCAAATTTAAATAAATCTTTATAAGTGCAAACACATCACAAGTGACAAAGCAAAGGAGGGGTGTCAGTTACATTTGTCAGGATTATTTTATTATTTATGTTTTATATTAACATTAAAATATATCTAAAATATTCTCTGTATGTGTTCAATGGAAATGCATCGTAAGATTTGCAATCAAATTAAAACGTCATACGTGTTTGCACTTCCCGGCCTGAAATAGTGAAGCGTGGGCACTTTTATTAGGTCTGGAATGCCACAGATCTTAGAGGGAACATAGCCTACAACTGTATAGTGTTATTACCACCATGAGAAGACACTCGCACACAAAAATACACTTTTGAAACAAAGACGTGTGCAAAAAAACATCCTAGTGGGAACATAGCCTACAACTAACTGTATAGTATTATTACCATCATGAGAAGACACACACAAACTTTTGAAACAAAGATAATAAGTAGTGCAGTGTGCAAAAAAAAAATCGCAAAGTACCTGCTGCTATCTGTATAATGTACTGATGCTTGTAAAAAAGCAAGTGTGTATGTGTGTGTGTGGAGGGAGTATGTACAAACGCATGCATACAATCATCTCCCACTGTGGTGGGATTGAGCTAAAAGTCAAGACGTCTTAGTCGTCGTCTTGGTTACGGAGCTTCATTCTCTGAGGGGAAAAGAATGAAAACTTGTCAGTGGACAATCTGAGGTTTGGCTACAGGTGTGTGTGTGTGTGTGAAGAGCTACCTCTGTGACGGTGCTGGCCGGGGGCACACGTGCGCGGGCTGCTGGCCGGTGCGTGCCCTGTGGCGCTGGAGGCTCTCCAGGATGCTCTCGGCCAGACGCCTGACGTCCCCGTGGGTCTGCGGGTGTGTGTGAACCTGCTCCAGCTGCTGTAGGCCCCCTTCCTCCAACAGCATGCTGCAGTACCGAGAGGCTGCACACCGCCACACACAGAGGTAAACAGGCCTTACACCTGAGGTAAGTAATGCTAAATATACACATATTACACAACCACGTATCAAGCCAACACAATTATCATATAACCATAGAACTATGTAAGAAGCTTATAATACAAACACAGGGCTGTGCATCCTACCATTCTTGCTGCAGACATGTTGCATGGCCCAGGAAGCCCACAACTGGACACCAGGCGTGTGGAAGCACTCCAGCAGGGGAAAGAAGGGGTTAAACGACCTGGGACACACACACACACACTTATATTTATATATATTATATTTAATATATGGCAGAGGAAGAGAGGTCAGCTGCTGTGCGACTGTCAACGCTATAGTGGGTGTGTTTTAGATGGGCGCGTCTAACCTGTAGGCCACCATCTCACACTCGGGCGTGGGCCACTTCAGGATGGCAGAATGCTACATAGGGCATGAACACACAGCAGAAGGAGCGATCAAGGCTCCGGGATACATCCGACCACCCCGATTGGCCACACGCTGAAACAGACGCTTAGCAGTAGCTGTACCAGCGGTTCCAACCAAGTCGCGGTCCGTTTAGCCACTATGGCCTTACTCTCTTGAACAAAGCCACCGCAGGCAGCTTAAGGCCGTCCTATTATCTCAGGCCAGTGTGTACGGCTTATTAATTGTGGCCGTTATGTGTTGCCGGATGTGGGACCACAAATGTTATACAGTGTCTTGTGTGTGAGAGCGAGGGAGGTTAGGTCAGCGTCTCCCCAACCCTGGTCCTTGGGACCCACTACCCTGCATGTTATAAAATGTAGAGATCTCCCTGCTCCAACACACCTGATTCAAATTAAGGGGTCGTTATCAGGCTTCTGCAGAGATTGATAACGAACGATTCATTTGGATCAGGTGTGTTGGAGCAGGGAGACATCTAAAACATGCACAGGATAATCCTTGGTTTAGGGTTTATCCTGTATTTTGCTTGTAAGCACCTATATTACTTGGGTATGGACCGTGCAATACAGTTAAACATGTTACACACACACGCGCTTACCAGCTGCTCCAGCAGGGAGGCTCGGAGGCCGGGGCTGAGCGTCCACGCCTCTTCCCCCCGTGACGTGAGGTGGGCCAGGATGCCCGCGGCGAAGTAGCTCACCTCCACCTCGGTGCTGTGGAGGAGCGCGCGGATGTGGTCCAGGAAGCCCTGCACCATCAGCTCTCCATGCAGCTCCCTCACCTCCGCTATGTTGTTCTGCATAGTGACAACAGAACAAACGCATGGCAAACCCTCGCTTGGTAACAGACGGCCATCGGCCACACACACACACGCACACGCACACACAGCGCTACAACTGTACACTAATCAACACAAACAAACAGTAGGCTACATAGGTACTGAAAAAATTGATTCTTGTCCAAACTTACCAGCAGCCCTAAAACCTTCTGCTGAATGGAAGACTCTGTTGGGAAGGACTGCAGAGAAAAAGATAAATGACACAAAGGAAGAACAAGTCTGCCTCCGATCCCTACTTCCAGCATCAGAGACGTGAAATATAACAACAACAATATTAATTATAATAACAGTACCTCCAAGACTTTAATGAACAGATCCAAGCCTTGGTTCTCAATAAAATGGCGGCAGGTGGTCGGCGATTCATCTGTGAGATTCCAGAGAGCACTCAGTGTGAATTTGAGGGTGGCGTCTACCACACCCTGGGTTGCCTTCTGACGCACAATGTGGAGGAGTTGCTGTAGATCCAGAACACACACAAGTGCTGTTGAAGAAAACCATACAGGTCTGGCTGCCAGACCAACCAGCAGTTCTCGACAAAGATTATGTTACAAATTATTTTTGTAAAGCCAGAAACATAACTCTTACCTTCACTATAAAGAGCTCTGCTCCCAGTTGAGCCGTTTGTTCTGTAGATAACTGCAAAACAATGAACAACTCAATTCATGTGTCTTTTATGGACATTAACATTTTTAACAAATTATTATTATTATTATTATATGCCCCTCCTCTTTTTAAACAACCACAATATATAGTAAACAAACATGTTAGAAAAGGTCTCAAAGCACACACAGACCACCACCTTAGCTGCCAGTATTGAGATGATAGCTACAGCCATCCTCTGCATGCTCTGGTCTTCGTGGTTGCACAGCCACTGCATCACTAGCTTAGCAGCCTCAAACCTAGCATAAAGGGAATAGTCAAAACTATGGATGAAGTGCAATATACTTGCAGAACCTATTAGACCCATTTACACGTTTACTACATGTACGTAAGAGTGCAATGGAAGTATGGTGCAATAGCATGTCAAGTATTAAACACCAAATATCACTTTTTGTTTAATAGTTTGCAGCCCCGGCATCAGAATGCCTAAAAGCTGCTTGTTGACATATACATAGTCCTCTGACATGGTGAAAAATCTTATGTTTTTAGCTAGATAACAGAATTAACATATTGTTCACACAGACTGTGTATCCCTCCAGTGGGCGTAGTTAGTGCTCTGTCTCTGCCTGTATTTATTTATCAGTTTGTCTAAATGTTTCGGGTGCCAAAAAGGTGTTGATTGGAAAATGAAAAACTGCATTTTGTATCCCCGCTCAAAATATACATTTAACTTGTCAAAAAGGTTGCAGGTAAAATAAGGTGCAGGTAAAATAATAGTTATAAGGATAAATGCAATATATTGTATATGTGCGGCTAAAACAACTTATTTTGCCAAAATGTGCGTGCATACTGTATGTTGACGACGTCGGCAGTAAATGGGTCTATGCTCCCATGCACAAGTGTTAGTATCTACCTGTTGAATGGCACTTCCTGTAGAATACGATCACTGCAGAGAGAGAGCAGACAGTTCTTCTGCAGCTGGAGGGGAAAAAAAAAAGAGCAGTGAAATGGATGTCTCATCAAAGTGCACTGATGTGACAATAATTAAACTGATAGGTACAGTAGTTTCATATTTTACTATTATCTCAAATCTAATCCAAAAACATTTTGAATTTTCGGGTCACCGGCAATCGAGGGTGAATGGTTTGCCGGCCTATGAATCCCTTTTAGTTTGGAGCAGAGCGTAAGATGCTGAGAAGGACTCATGTACGCCATTAGAAGAATTGTAAAACCATAATGGTACCTGTTGGTGGTTAGGGAAACTCCTCATAGCCTCTAGTAGCAGCTGTGTGACCGTCCCCAACAGTCGGACTGGCATTCCTGCTGCCAGGTCCTGCTTCGTCAGGTTGAAGACACAGGCACTAGCTGCCAGCTGCACGTTCAAGGTGGCAGGATGATTCTTCATACCCAACACCACCAGCTGAAGGGGCAAAAGAAGGTCAAGCAAACAGCAAGTAGAGCTTACCTCCACCATGCCTCAACAGTGAATATACAAAAGAAAGTTTATTTTGGTTTTATTTTATGATTGGTTTTGCAAACATTCAGTGAAATCTCATCTAGTTGGCTCCCTTGATTTGACCTTTCCACAAGATTTGATGTGCGCTACTCTTTACTTTTTTACATAACCTGTATGCAAGTAACAAGTAAGTAAGTAACAAGAATTCAGTTCTCATCTCTGTGTGGGTCAGTGTGTGTTATTTGTGGGGGGTGTTAGAATGTCTCCACCTTTAAGATATCAGGCCGTGGTTTCTCCATGACATGGGTTAGACTGAAAAGGTGAAACAGAGCTTCTCTCACGAACCCTTCTCTTTCACTGTAGCGCCGCAAAGCCTCACAAATCTGGGTCTCATTGGCTTCTCCCGTCACCTACACACACACACACACACACACACACACACACACACACACACACACACACACACACAATAGATATGTTAGTGTACTGATATGTCTTCAGAATATGACAATGTGTGTTATCCACTACCTTTAGATTTCCCTCTCCGGAGAAAAAATCTGAGAAGCCAGCATCTGTAGCTAAGAGACCAACAAAGGTCATGCCTGGTCTCTCCTCAACAAACAACATAACAGCTGTATCTGTCACCTGCAGAGATAACACTTAATTACATTCAAACTTTGGCTATAGTCAGAAACGCATTGTATTGTGATACCATAATTAAAACACACACACACACACACACGCACGCACACACCTGTTTCCTTCCAGATACATCCAATGATACAAGAGCCGGTAGGATCTCTGGCTGCCCAAGCAATTGACAAGCCACATCAGAGGTAAACTGCTTATCGTCGCTGATGTCCAAATGCTGTGCTCAGTTGATTTGGACAGGCACACAGTAAATAAGTCATGTTAGGACTTCCTCTGCATAAACGACCCAGCATCGCTATATTCTTTTACCCTCCCACTAACCTGCAGCACATTCAGTTGACCTATGACGCCCAGCAGTTGTTTAGTGCTCATCTCCAGTCTCTTCATCTGGTGGAGCGTGAGTGAGAGGAGCCTGTCCCTCAGCCCCAACATGGGGCTCAGATCTGTGACTGAGGTGTTGGAGAGATCCAGGCTCTCCAGCCGCGGCAGGGAACAGACGTCGGCCAGCCCAGAGTCATAGAAATCCACGTTGGCCAGAGAGAGGGAACGCAGTGCCTGGAGGGAGCTGAATCGTTGGCGGATTGGCTTCTCCAAAGATATGGGTTCTCCCATAGTGAGACCAGTCAGAGCCAGGCGCTGGAGGGACTCCTGGAAGATGAGCAAGAGAAGAGAAGTGAAGTAGAGATGGTTGGCTAAATGGCACCTAGCTCACTGGTTGATCACACCATCTGTCTTTACCTGGCAATGTTTGTTAATAATGAGTCCATGTAGTATGTCAGAGATGGTTAGGTCTGCATTGACCCTGGCAGCATCTAGCTCCAGTAGTCTGTGAAGACAGAGGGCTTTCTGGAACGCCTCTGCAGAAATGCGTGCTGTACGGATGCATGCTCGCCTCAAACGCAGGTACTGACAGTTCCGGAAGACTCCCACAGTACTGTCATTCAACAGACCTATGAATGTCAAAAGCGGAATTTATCTCAAGGCTTTAGGCAATGAGAATTCAGCCTCTGCAAGGTTTTCTGACTTTTAGAAAGGCTTCAACAGCACGCTGTACACTACATTTTTAAATATAAATATCAAGTTATTACCATCTATTGTAGTGTCCTCTTGTAAATATAGTATGATGCTACAGTATTTGTTAAGCTGGGAATGTTGTCACATTCATTTTCTAAGCACATAAAGTAGGATAAGACTATGTTGCCTTTCACATCTAGAACACTGATAACACAATAATTGACCAGCCAAAGATTTCCGTGCACTCTGTGTGAGTATGTATATGAGGTCAGACATGGTCTGATCTATTAGAGCTCACCTTCACTGGCCATTTTGGAAAGCAACTGGTCTGCTAGCTCCTGTGGAAAGAGTACTGCCTCTCTCAAACACAGAGAGCCATCAGCGTGTTTCACACAGAAGCACTCTAGATTCTGGCTGACATATGTCAAGCACAGGTCTGTCAAAGACGCCGGAGACGCCTCATCCTGAAATACAAACAACACAGGCTACTCTCTAATGGCTTCACAGGACCAATTTTCATATACAACTACACTGCCCAATATTAACCTCAAATAGCTAGATAAACAAAATAAAATAACTTTAAAATACATTACATTTGCAAGACATTACATGATTTATATATAGCAGGAACTTACCACGTTTAGGAAATTACAGGCCATGTTGAACGTTAAATTACAAAATGGGTAATTAATGCAGGAAAGCTATAATCGCCACGACAGTTTTCGCTAATGTTGTCTAGCCGCCTTGGTGTGCAATGTTTAACAGCCGCAAGGTTGATGTTGCATTAATGTTGTTGAAAACAGTTGCAAGATGACGATCAATCTGAAAGGAACGGTAGCCAACAAGCTACGGTAGCTAACTTGGTGGTTCTATGCAGGAAAATCGTCTATTGTACAAACATCTAAACCGACACTACTGTCCGGTGCAGGTACAGCTTTCATTTTAAAACATATGAATCGACCAGTGATGATGACATGTACCTGAGATAAACAACCTGTTGAAGCATTTTTCTAATTACAAATGATCAATTTGCTAGACAGTAAACAAAGGTCATAACATAGGAAGTACATCATAAAGTGGGCGGGACTACGGAAGCCTGGAATGATTATGTGGTACTCGGGAAATGTTGCATGCCTACAGTTCTGTAAGGTTAAAGATTGTAATGAAAACTAACTAAATGGTGCGTCCATAAGTCTATGGTTGTGTCACAATTTTATGGTGGTTACCACTCCGGCGTTAGCAGATGTACTCGGAGGCATTTTCTGAATATTAACGTTGGTTTATTCACCACACATCAAGGTCACACTGTAAGTCAAATTTAAGTTAAGTCTTCAGCACATGGGATTGCTGAATAACATACATTCTCGACGTAACCTTGAATTATGGCTGGACTTATAAATTTTGAAGATGAAAATGAAGTGAAGCAGTTTTTGGACAATTTGGGCGTGGAATATAGCTACCAATGTTACAAAGAAAAGGATCCAGAAGGTAAATACGTTGTCATACATTATCATAATGTTTGAACACTGTGTGACAATAGCTTTCTTCACTATGTGTGAATATGTCATATTTGTTGTGTATTTAAATTGTTATTTTCTTCAAGGATGCCAAAGGCTGGCAGACTACATGGAAGGGGTAAAGAAAAATTATGAATCTTCAGCACAAGTACTGAAACATAACTGTGAGACATATGGGCATGGAGAAAGCTGCTACAAGCTGGGGGCTTACCATGTCACTGGAAAAGGTAACTAGTAGTAACTATTTGCTGCTGACCATGCACATGCATTGTATGTGAAACGCCTGTGGGCTTTGAGGGTTTGAGACAAAATAATGCTTTTCTTAATTCCGTTTTGCCACCAGGGGGAGTGACAGGGTGTCTGAAAACGGCATACTCGTGCTTTATGCGTTCCTGCAATGCAGGAGGGAAGAAGTCCTTTGATGCTTGCCATAATGTTGCCCTGCTAGCCTATGATGGCCGCGCCATGGAGGGAGGACCTGATCCCGCAGTGGCCCGGCAGTACTATGAGAAGGCATGTGCTGGAGGCTTTGCTCCCTCCTGCTTTAACCTCAGTACTTTGTTTATCCAGGGCAATTCTAAAGGGTTGCCGGCTGATATGACTCTGGCGTTGAAGTATGCCAACAGGGCTTGTGAGCTTGGACATGTGTGGGGCTGCGCCAATGCAAGTCGCATGTACAAACTTGGTGATGGAGCAGAGAAGGACGAGAAGAAAGCAGAGGAGCTGAAGAATAGAGCGAGGGAGCTACATGGTATAGAGAAAGTGAAGCAACTGAAGTTTGGGGAGTGAAGTTAACTATCTGAATATGCATGTTTACATAATTTATATAATTTGTATATGTTTCTGTAGTTGTACCAAGGCTGTTGGTGGTAAATGAGTCATTGACGTTTGTCTGAAAATGAAGTTAATATGAATGGTTAACATGTCTAGGTTTTACACACACACACACACGCACACACACACACACATACACACACACCCCCCAATGTGTACAAGTTACTTTGTGCAGAAGATGTAGGTTTACTGTATGCCTGATCAAATGTATATGTAGACCTACACTATCAGATTGATAATTCAATAATATCACTATGATTAATTAATCTATGATCATATGAAAATCATAGATTTAGAACATTTCAATAAAAAATATTCTAATGACCAAGATAATCTTTCTTTGGCAGCATTTTAATTTGGTTATGATTAAGTTTGTTAAACATTTTCATTAGACAGCTTCTTAGCACATATTGGTGCTAAATATTAACATGAGACATCTGTTTCTACATTTTTGTAAACCCGTAAAGGCGCATCCTCCATCCATCGTATTTCATGCCCAATACACAGTACTAGTAGTAACTGATATGACCGCAAGAGGGAGGCATAATCAAGGAAATAAACTACGCGGGCTTTCTACAACAGCTGCCATCGTGAAGGATTACTTTAATAAGGGGTATAAAGCCATTATGATTATATTTGACGTTGTTTAGCCAACCCGTACGAGGCTTTTAGATTTTCTATGAAACGCTTTTTGATTTAGATATTTTCTATTTGGGATTATCACCGGCGGGTCTGTTGTTGCACACTGGAAGCTCCGCCCGATAGCATTGTGTGTCTAATCCTCATTCAAAACACAACACAGCTGTTGCAGAGCGCATCGCTTGGGTCGTTAGCTTAGCTGTCCTGCAGCAGTGTTCTGTTTTGTTATAGCGGACCTGGTGTATTACTTAAAAAAGCGAGACGGAATTAGTGATCTTAACAGAGAGGTGAGTGTTTTTGAACATGCGTGGTTGAACATATCAGACAAAGTGTGTTACATGTAATGGTATCATCAGTTTGGACATCTCTAAGATTAAGTGGCATAGTCAACCAGTAAGACACCTAGCTAAAATATGCTAACACAAACGGCTACTGGGTGTGTTTGTTATAAGTACTGGGCTATCTTTAATTATAGCACGTAGCTGGGCATCTATAATGAGGCACACTCTTACTACAGTAGATCGTTTCATCAGTGTTTGACGCTACATTAGGTGATTTTACTTTGCTACTGTACCGTACGCGGTTCTTTCAATTCCCGCAACATGAATGTTATATTTAACCCATATTACGGAAATTAGTTTTGTATAGTTGTACGGTATCTTACCATGTTGTAAATCATGCGCTCCCTAGCTAACCTATCGTATAGCCGTTATAGGTTGCTAATAATGTGAATTTGCCTGTCTGCTACAAACGAGAGGTTGTAACTTAATAACCGAGATAACCTAACAATGCCTAGACTTATACCTTTTGTCTAATGTAGAAACACAAGTGCATTGATACTTTAAAAGGCGTATTTGTGTAAACCAATATACGCGCTATACTGTATGTTTGAACCTGTGCGTTCACCGCAAGTTAGCTTGGTAGTGCTAAACAGCCATGCCTTGCAGACAAGCTATGTGGAACTCATTGGCGGTGAACTCCTGGCACGGTCCCCCTCCATGGAGTGATTTGGGTGTGGCGTGGATTCACTCAGCAGTGTATAGCCGAAGATATATTAGATGTTTTGTCAATACAATATGCACATCATGGGAGTTTAACTGTTAATTCAAAGTAAACGAAGGCAATACTGCAATATAGGCAATTCCAACATTTAATGTGTCAGATTTTATTGTAAATTATGGCCTACCGTACTCCAGATGCCAGATTGAGTTAGTAAAACTTTTCAGAAATGTTCAGCATGGCACATAGTTTATCTCTTACAAATGTAAACAAATCTTATTTTCTGTCTCACAAATGGAGAAGTGTGATGAAGTTAATGTTTAATCCAGCAGTTTTTTTTCTTCTATTAAAAAAAATTGAATAACCAATTGCTAAACACATTGTTGTTGTTGCTAGCTGGTCAACAGTTTTGAAACACTATAGTCACTTAGTTTACTGACAGGAAGCAAATCCTAGGGACAAAATTTTTCACCACAATGTAACAATGTCTTTATTATTTATATCCAAGGCCTGCCAATGTGATTAGTTAGAGATGATATCGGTAAGATTTATAGCACAACCCCCTCTCAAAGTCAAAGCCCCTGCTGCATGGATGTGTGGATGTAAATTTGAGAAGCAGAGTTCTGTGGGCCTTGTACTGTGCATCAGCAGAACCTTAGCCTGTCTCGGGCCTGCATTTCTCTCAGTGCACTTTAAAAAGCGATGTTCTGAAATGCAATGTGTGGGTGTGCAGGTTCATTAATTCCTCCTGTCAACAAGAGACACTTAGCTTTCACGCTGGTTGTTGATGGTATCCTGGCAGTATTGTATCAGGATATTTATTTTCCAACTGTGTCCTCCAAGACTGATGCTGTTGCAGTTGCCAGGGCAACGCCATGTTGCTGTCTGGCACATCCATTCACCACAGATGGAACTGTGAAGTCACGTTTTCGTCACATTTTCTTCTGATGCAGGCACAGCCTCCACACTGTCTCTGACTGGACTAAATGTGATCCCTGTGTTTATTGGCTGTGCATAGCCATGGCGCTTCTATTGCTATGGCAGTAATAAACGGTCTCTGGGGCTGTGAGCATTATATTGGGCCTGCTTGCTGTTAGATAACCCCACCATATGTGAGGTGTGTTGCTGACCCTGCTGGCATTTGGCTGTAGCGGTTGTCGTCTGGCTTCGGTCGACTTGTGTGGAGGAGACACAGACAGGGATCATTTTCTCTTCTGAAATCTTAGCGACGGACACCTTCTTTCACTGGTGTGGATCGAGCAACATCCCTTGAATGACTGAGAATGTTGTGGGTTTGAGGAAGCAGTGGACGACAACCACTTTTGGTATGATGGCTGACAACACTCATGCCCTCCTGCTGCTGCTCAGCAAGTATCAAAGTGTGCAGTCACAGTTGGAGTGTGCTAGACAGAGTGCCCAAGCGCTGCACTAAGAGTTTAGACCAAGGCAAAAGCCTGGTGGAGGCAGTGTATCGATACATGGATGCCAAGTAGGGCTGGCCGATATGCCGGTATATTGTAATTTTTTCAAAAGAGATATAAGATTAGACATTATAGTTTATATCGATATAATTATATTATGCATTTACGCATGACTTTTTCGATTTGTTAATCTCTCCCTCCATGCCTGCACTTGGCCTGAGGAGTGGAGTCAGGAGCGAGTGACCACCAGAGAAAGCTCACATATGTCAATTAATGTAGCTAAAAATAACAAATTTCACATTTCTGTCAGGCTTCCTGTTTTTTCTCTATGCTTGAAAGATTTAGCCCACTTTAGAAAATGTATCGGGATATTATTTTTGGTCCTTATCGACATGGAAAGTCAGGGAATTTTATAATTTTTGGGGTTGAATCATGGTATATCAAGGAATTTTATTTCCAGCATGTTTACATTTTAGTTGCCATTCATCTTAACAAGTCATGCTAATGTGCATACTAACTTGAATAAGTGCCACATTGTCAGTAATTGTCAATCAGTGCATAAGGACCATATGCATGTTACTTTCCCAAACAAAAGACACAAAATAGGACCGAAAATTAAGCATGCTTATGTTGTTTGACTCAGCAGGAATAATACAGTTTTTACAAAGTTAATGCAGTGCCTGGATTTTCCAATATTTCCAAAACATTTCCATCATCATATTATGGAGAAAATGCACAAATTGTTGCTTTAAAATGGACCAGAATGCAGTAAATTGAAGTGTTTGATGCTCAAAATGTCCTGGGGGAGGACCCCTAGACCCGCCACATACGGAGGTCTCCCCGCTCCTTACAAATCACTTTGCAATTAACCACTTTCGTAGTACCTTTGCGAAACATAACATTCACATTCAGTTTTATCATTGCCATGCTGTCTATATTCAGTCTATTTTTATGGTAAATACAGGTAATGGAAATTAAGATTTCTTTTGTCAGTGAAAGTCACTGAAAAGTGAGGGAATTTGACTTGGGAACCCTGACTGAAGGCTTTTTTTTTTTTGAGGACTGAGCATAATGCACTGTGTGTAGTAGGGCTGAGCGATTTTGGGAAACATCTAATTGCAATTCTTCTGACAGATATTGCCATTGCGATTTGATTTGAGATTTAAATTTTTTCAAGATTTAAGTTCAATATATATGCAACATATATAAAACATGTTATAGAGCATTACCACATGAGATGGCATCAACATGTACAGTGAAAAAGAATATATAAAATATTAACTGCTCTATACTCAAATGAAAGATGAGAGCATAAAGATACAGGTTGAATTTGTTTTAGCATGGAGGATAGCAGGATTTATTGCATTTTAGGACCTATTGCGACAACAGTCCGTGCACCTTGGCAATTTTTGACTTTTTTAGATGTGCTCAAGCACACCTAAATGGCATTTCAACATCCCTCAAATTACAATGAAAAAGAATTATGATTATTTTCTGAACGTTAAAGCTCTCGAACTTGGCTGTAAAGATTGAACAAAATACACAGCCAGTTCATTGTTATACAGTGAAATTAGTGATTTATCAGGCACTCTGTGTATTCTCATGAGAACCCCCCCCAAATGTTCAATCCTAGAAACTCCCCTGCTTGAACTATATTTCTTCTGTTCCAGTGTCTGTGCACCTTTTATGAGCGCTGTTCCTTTTGTTTTATGACGCTTATGGGTGATCGGCCAATCAGTCGGAACTAAAGCCTGTTATGCGCGCTGGTTTTTACACAGATGCAGCACACATAACTTATTGGACATGATCTAGCTCCGCCTGAGATTGTAACATTCTCATTGCCGTGACGCATGAGTAACTACAGAGTTACCTACACCGTTCGCATTTGGCATAGCCTAACATTGTACATCTCAGTCAAAGAGTAGGCCACGCTACGTGTCTTACTTTTTTAAAAACAATGCGTATTGTGAACCGGACGCTGGCTGCTTTGTTAAAGTCTCTCTCGCCCAGCACGTTGATTTGGCTTGCACAATAGTTCGCACAAGCGTGCTAATATGGTCCCTGTCGCCAACTTCGGAAACAACCACTACTGTACATCAGGCACTCCAGTAGGTGTGGTGTCCCTTGACCACTCTTTGCTTTTCTTCGGGATTACCCTACATTTTCCGACATTGCTTATAGCTCAGCGGAGACTATGTTTCAGCAGAGCTCCCACGAATGTGTTTCCTTGTGTTTCACGTGTTGTTGTTGGTAGGCGTGCCGTGTAGCCAGGCTACATATCATAGAAACAAAATCCTCGTCTTGAATTTCAGAGCATGACTGGTAGGCCTAGATGAGCAACACGCTGATTAGTTAGAATTACCATCAAACAAGGGTGACAGCATGCAAATACAACTATTGACGCTACAAAATAATACTGGGTCAGATGCGCATATAAATCGAATGCTTTGCGATTTGCTAATCGCATTGGTTCAAATCGCAATTTCGGTTTGAAAACTATTAATCGTTCAGCCCTACTGTGTAGTCGGCACACACCCCACTAGTGTGAACAGACCCTTTTCTTTCCCCTTACTGTAAACGTCCTGATTCAGTTATGAGACCTACTACACCAAGCCTGGGTCGCTGTAGGTCTACCTACCTACCTGTTTCTTACCTCTCCAGCTAACCCTCTTGAGCGTCTTGGCTCTGCAGCTAAGCTGAGAGCTGAGCCCAGACTGTGTCATGGAAATCTGTGAACACTGTATTGAACCCTGCCTGAGACTATAGATCACATACCAGGTTCTGTTTTTCTCTGTTTCAATGTTACCATAATCGGATATATAGTTTGAGGCTTTTTTTTTTTTTTTTGGCCTTTTAGATTGTGTTTCACTTCCTATGCCATAATTGCTCCTGTCATACACAAGTGCTTTTCTAATGATGTTTCTAATTCACCCAGCGTGCATGGATCATGGCTGTTTTTCAAACTGCTAAACGGATGCATTTTGGTGTGGTTGTGGCTTTTTGTTTCGTTCTATATGTATTTAGATCCGTGGGACTTTGACAACCTGTTTCCTGTTGTCATCATTACCCAATTTCCCATGGGACTGGTTTCAACATGCACAGAGATGCGCCTGTGCATCTCCGACACATGCAGACACACACACAAGCACGCATGCGAGCTCACACATGTGCACTGCGCACATCAGGTCAATTTACACCAGTGCATGCGCCATGCTGTTAAATTGTATACTTTAAAGAGTGACAGTTGGGTGAAAGCATTGTTCAGCATGAAGCAAAGTGACCAAAACAGCAGTATTGTGTTGATGTTAATGGGCAGCTAACAGTACTGGGTGTATGTCCAGATATATCGGAATCCCTCACTCAGGAAAACCATCTTGGGGCGTGTGCAGTATTCTTTGTCCTTCTGAGGGTCTGGTAACTTTTGGGTGGGGTGGAGGTGTCCGGGGAGGGAGAGGTAGGGCGACGGTGCCGCTGGAAACAATGTCTCGTCTATTTTTAGTCAAAAGAGATGAATGTTTAGGGGCCTGCGCATCCTGCCTCCGCTTGTTTTCTGAGAGCGAGGATTCAGGCCGTTGCTGTGTGTGTGCGTGCGTGCGCGATCAAGAGAACGGCAGAGAGTCTGTTTATCCCCCGGACATGCCCCTCCGTGGGAGAGGAGGAGGATCAGAGAGGGGTGTGAGGGGCTCATTCAGGGAGAGCTCCAGCTAGGGATAGCGGGGGAGGGGTGGCAGTTGAAGAGATACAGCTGTTTGTTCAGCCTCAGCTGTTGCTCCTCTTCCATTAAACACAGCCTTGGTTTCCGCCTTCCCGGTCTGTCTGTTTCTGACAGAAGTACACAATGCCACATTGTTCTGCCTCAAGTGAGAAAGACGAAGGTATCGGTGGTTCATAGATGCTATTTGATGTGAACAGTGACACAAACCACCATGCTACTGAGAGAAACTCAGTTTCTACCTCTCCTTCTTTCTGTTCCCAGTGTTTCTTTTCTTTTTTAGCTGGAGGTCTCCAGTTTCATAAGGTTGGATTTCACAACAGTTCTTGTTCTTCCTAAACCCTCAGTGTGTGTGGGTGTCATGTTTTGCCCCCAAATGTGAACTTTGACCCAGTGACCTCCTAAGAGCAAATGGTGTGTGTGTGTGTGTGTGTGTGT
>JAODTR010016028.1:0-26321 GCA_025399935.1 Amblyopsis rosae
AGTGAAGGAGTTTAAGTACCTCGGGGTCTTGTTCGCGAGTGAGGGGACTATGGAGCGAGAGATTGGCTGGAGAATCGATAGCTGGCTAACCTTTTAGTAACTCTTTCCCGAACTAAAACCCTTCGGGAGAGAGACACAAAAAGTACACGATAAACTCACACTCACTAATAGATTGTACATGATTTGAGGTGGCGCATGGGCACTTTCGAGAGGGTCACTGAATCCGGCAGGACACAGAATTAGACGTAACACCTGATTATACAATGGGCCTTATGGGCACAGGCCCGGGGGCCCCTGTGCATTTGGGGCCCCAAGCGAGGGGAATACTTTTCTATTTCAGATAATGACATTATGTATAACCAATAAAAAGTATCCTGATATATTTTATTTAAATACAATTCTAGAATTGGTCAACAGCCAGCTGACTCCGATTTTTTGTGGAATGCACGTAGCCTACGTAACAGCCCGCCCCTGCGCTGTCTTAAAATAACCCTGCGCTGAATCCAGCGGAGTGTGGGAGTAGTTGTCTTAGTTCAAAATGAGTGTAGTTAACACAAACAAAAAAGAGAAAAAAGGAGAGACATCTTTATTAAGACATGCAATCTATTGATATGTTTTTAAAACGTCTCAGGAGAATAAGGGTGAAGAAGGTGTGAAAGATGACGAAAAATATAGTAACAAGGGACCTGAAGAGGCCAGTGTTATCAGCGCAGCACAACCTGAAGCAAGCTGTCTACTCTGTGATTAGGCTGATGCACTGTGTCTTGCTTTCCTCTAGACAGGCAGGCATGGCAGCCGCCAGTCTCGGACAACTTGCTTGCTGTGGGTGATCACAGATATTTTGCCAGTGAGAATAGCCATGTATTGGCAGGCAGTGAATGGGAAGTAGCCTAACATACGCAATAACGTTGGTAAAAACAATTTATTTTACAATCACTAGGGCAGATTTTTTCAATATCTTTGATCCAGTTCAACACTAATCAGCACTACAGTCTGTGGCGCAACATCAGTTTTCATTGCAAAGCATCCCTACATATTTCAAAATGTATTAACTCAAAACTAGAATATACATAGGCTATCTACAAATGTTGGCAAATGTGCACACTTTCAGTAGTTAGGCAATGTTCAAACCCTATTTGTTATAAGCCTACATATGCTATATGTCTAGATAATATTACTGTATATAGGCTGCTGTATTATAATCTCATATCTCTGGCCCAGGTAGCATGAGATTGATCATGTTATACCAATGGCCTATCAAATTGTGGCCAAATGAAGGAAACTGTGTTATACAGTATATCGAGTTGCATTTGAAATGAACTGTTGTCTAGCGGTGTAAAGTAGATTCAGTGTTGGATAACACCATGTTTATTAGGGTGATAGTGAAAATTGGGGCAGGATGGTCTAGTGGTCTGGGTGATGGACTCCCAGCCGGAAGGTCCTGGGCTCAAACACCGGTGTAGACCTACCTGTAAGCATCCTTGCGCAAGATCCCTAACCCCCCAACTGCTCCCGGTGGTTGGTTGCGCCTTGCATGGCAGCAATCGCCATCAGTGTATGAATGCGTGTGTGAATGGGTGAGTGTGAGGAAATTCTGTAAAGCGTGTTGCGTAGCCGGAAGGTTAGAAAAGCATTATATAAATGCATAAATACATTCTTAGAAATAGGTGTATTGAAATTACTTAGAATTAGCTCCAATCGTTATAATTACATTTTGAGCATCGCCCCTGTGGAACTCTGCATGGTCTATAGGCCTATACACTACCCTTAAGGCAATTTGAGTGAGTTGGCTGTAGCCTGCTTGGTGTATCAGGACAGGCAAACTGGTTTAAAATAATACGGTATGCCTTAGCACTGTACGTGTGCCGAGTTGGTCTGGTGAAGGGTTTATCTAGTGTCTGCAGTTGGTCAATAGCTTTGTTATCACCATGGTGCCACCTTTAGGTGTTAGGGAGGGGGGGCACTAATCCAGCCTTCCAACTGCATTCATTGACAAATTTCAAGTTTTTTTTTTTATAGGATTCCTACAACAGAACAATCTGGCCTTAAACTACATGTCAATTATTTTACCAAATATTTGATGGTGCTGGAGGGGATGGTTCGGGCCGACTGTTGAACAATGCGGATCCCGTCCTGGAGCATCAGACCGGGGCCTCCAGGATCCTTGCAAGAGTAAAGAGCTGGTGGTATGCCCTGCCGGGCTCAATGTGCTTTGTGGCGCTAGAGACCGGGTTCCCTGCGAGATACTATGGGAGGTGCTGTAGTATCAGGTGAGGTGGTCCCTTTTAAGGGCAATATAATCCCTGCATGTCTAAAGAGAGCTGCGTACAGATTCACAGCAGTAAATTTGGCCTCCGCCAGGGCTGCGCTTTATTATTAGTCTAGTTTCATATGCATGGTAGGCTGTGGAGGCATAGTCGTGGTGGGGTTGCGGTCTTGATGGCATCATTGGTCCGTGACCTCTAGCACTCACTGGATCGGTTCGCAGCAGAGTGACGTGGCTGGGATGAGGATTTGCACCGCTAAATCTGAGGCCATAGTTCTCAACAGGAAGCCAGTGGCGTTCCTACACCGGGTAGGGAAGGAGTCTTTACCACAAGTGATGGCATTAAAGTACTCTGGGTATTGCTCGTGAGTGAGAGGACATTGGCTCGAGAACCGGAACGGTATTTTCTTCAGTGACAAAAAAAAATATTTTTCGTTCCTACCCTCACCTATGATAATGACAGACCAAGCTCACAGATACAAGCGCCCAAACTATGTCAGGAGGGTGGCTTGTGTATCCCTTAGAGATAATTAGAAGCTCTGCTATCCGTGAAGAGCCGGGTAGAGCCACTGCTGTTTTGGGTGGAATGGTTGAGATGGTACAGGAATCTAGGAAAGCTGTTTCCTGGGCACTGCCGACTAGGAGGCCTCAGGAAAGACCCTGGACTAGGTTGAGAGATTATATCTTTACACTGGCCTGAGAACATATCAAAAACCCCTAGTCAGAGTTTGCTAATATGGCTCAGAAATCAGAAGTGTCAGCTGCCGCCGCGACCCAACTACAGGTAAGATACATGAAACATTTGTTTCGCATTGATGTTATTTCCACATCAAGGGCATAACATTCTGTGGCATCACATTTGTTTAATTGGCCACCTTTTCATCCATGGCTCTCATCCCTGAGGAGCAAAGACAAACATTAGTTTGGGGTAATGTCTTTCCTACCAATAATTGGTCACTTACAGCTGATGGGTCCAGCGGTGAGAGGCGTGGCGACTTCAGATGTGGCAGCAGAATGAGATACCCTTCTTGAGCAATCCTATGTGTTGGAGGTTGGGCAGAGACAATGCATTAGGTGACCTGAGAACATGCAATGGTCGGCATATACGAGCTGCTTCACGCATGTTGAAATATCTGTAAAACTAACCTACAGTCACAGAAGTCTACTGTGGCGCGAGAGCGGGTGGAGTGTGACTTATGACTGTGCATAGAGTGGCCCTGGGGTCGCACAGGCTCAGGATGCAGTGGAGGTACGAGTCTCTGACTTCCCCATTAAACAGAACAACTTGGGCAGTGAAACTAGCTTGCAGGGATGAACCGTTCTCATCCACTTTCACATGTTGAAGGTCATTAGGACACCTGGGAGAGAAAGGGTGAGTTACCACAACATCACAATTGTATTTCACAGTAATGCTTTGAGAGTCATTTCCAACCTGTTCTGAATGAGGAAATATCGCTCCAGGTCTGCATGGTTGGGGGTGAGTGTTGTATAGCAGTTTTCCAGAAGCACCACAAATCCTGGTTCAGACTGGCTTACAGACACACCCACATACAAGGCAGAACCAACTGGAAGGGTGACTTTGCCACCTGAGTAAGGCTGCATGTAGTTTGAGTTAAGAAAGAGAGACATGGAGCCCATAAAACCTCCTCCAGATATGCCAACCAGTCTGCAAGGTAGAAAGCTAAAGATGTCAGTCTATAAAATAAAAACATTCACAATGTAATTCATTGAGGTAGTCTTATTTGAAGTAATGTTCCAGGACTGCAAGTGACTAGATAAATTGATTTTTTTTTATTTTTTTTTTTAATGAAAACAACTGGTTATGTTAATGATGCAGCAGAGCAGAGACCATCAAGGAATGCCATCCACTCCGTAACGCAAGTGTAATTGCCGACAAACTGAGTGAGCCAACATAACAGTCATTCTAGAGACTGTATAGGTGTAGTTTTAATAGCAAATTAAACTTAATTGAACAGCAACGAAAGTAACTTACGGTATGAAGGACCCAATAGCCACATTTATGTTGTCAGTATCCAGACGATATATGCAAGAGAATAGCAAGTTCCTGGGCACAACCGAGGACACATCAGACACAGGGAAGACTAAGAGACTGTTGGAGTAGACTTCATGAGTGCTGTTGGTCTGCGAAAACAAGGTTAAAGGAGTATGGCATTTATGAGTTAGCTAGTAAAGTACACTTTGAAGTAACATGCTACCAGTGCTAAAGACAAACATTCATAGGTGATGTGGGGACAAAGGACATCTAGTTTGTACTAGGAGGTAGCTTGTAATATGACCATGAGCCTATTAAATTTATTAGGCCATCACCTTCAGTGTGTTGCCTCCATACCACACTATTCCACCATGCTAGGTGAAGTTGGAGCACCGTGGATTGGCAAGACGACCAGAAAATGCATCAAAACCAGAGAATTCCAGACGAGCCAAATCAAGTCCAATTAGCAGGCGAGTGCAGCCACATTGGATGCATTGGAGATACAAATCCTGTGGGCCAAGAGCATGGGAAATGGGACAAGGAACAGACCTTGCAGCATTGCATGAATACATATCTGATTAGTCCAGATGAAACACTCACCTTCACATACAACACCAGCATCCTCACTGTGAAGACAGTGGTTGGAGCCAAATCCTAAATGTTGGCATTCTGTGATAAGGGACTCATTTCCATGACAGTTGACATCGTCCAACCAGATCTGTCCTTGGCCCTGACCAAAGTAGGTCAATTTAGCTGCTCTCAAGGCCCTGCCACATCCCAGTTGTCTACACACCACCTGGGCATCGTTGATGTCCCAGGAATGATCTCTCTCTCTCTCTCACCCACACACACCCACACACACCCCCCCCCCCGGTGGAAGAGCTCCACTCTGCCAGCACAGGAGTGGTTCCCTCCATTGAGTAAGCAGACCTCCCCTTCAGCTGCTGGGTTGTTTGTTGGGTGGGGGGTAGAGATGGTTAATACAGTAGAGTTGGAGGGTAAAGCTCTTGATTCAGTTGTTGGAATGGAGCTGTTGCTTGTTGGGTGGGGGACTGAGATGGTTGACGTAGTAGCGATGGAGGGTGAAGCTCTTGATTCAGTTGGAAGGGCACCGTTGTTTGTTGGGGTTGATATGGGCGATGCAGCAGTTGAGATGGTGTGTTGTCTTGGAGAGGTGTGAATGGCACCGCCGCTCACAGGTCCTGATGGCGGTGAACCCATTAGAGTCTACAGAAAACAAACAAGATACTGGGCAACATGAATCATCACTGGAGTAGTTGCCAAGAGAAAAGAAACCGGTGCCGTCAACAGGGATCCTAGCGGATTTAAGGACATTAGATTGATACTGGAAGAAAATACAATTCTAGAAGTTACATTCCTAGATGATAAGTCATGCGTTATAGCAAGCATTTGAAGGCTATACCCATCTCCTACCTGCACTGCCGTTTCTCACAAGATGAAAGGCCGAGTCACACGTTGGCCTCCTGTAAGTTCAACTAAATGTTTGTGGCACCGCTTTATAGCAACATCGTAAAGCTAAGGAAGCCAAGCATATGAGGCTCTCTTGCTCACCGTCACAGAAACAACCAGCATCTTCTTCGTGACTGCACCTGTGGTTTCCAACTCTTCTGTGGCGGCATTGGGAGAGCTTTGATTCACTGCCCGTACACCAGACGTCATCCAACCAGATTGGACCGCTGCCTTGTCCGAAATAAGCAGCCCGTGGCGCTGACCGCGCCATGCCACATCCCAGTTGTCTACACACCACCTGGGCATCGTTAATGTCCCAGGAGTGATCACACACCGCCCCCCACTGGCCCTGGTGGAAGACCCCCACTCTACCAGCACAGTCATTGCCACCATTGGCCAAGCGGACCTCCCCGTCAGTTATGTTGGGTGGTGTTTGAGACTGCATCACGACACCCTCTGAAAATTAAGTCAAGGTACATTTGTGGTTTTATTCATACTTTGAATCCCAAACATTTATCATCCATTCAACTACATGCACATGATATTACACGTGACTAATTAACATTAATCTGCAGGAACGGTCTGATGTGTTGATAGCCACATGAGAGCATGGGTTCAGTTCACTTTACCAGGTTAAGCCATTGCCTACAAACCCTTCATTAGACAAGGATTCACAGACAAAAAGGATGCCTCCTTTCTCTAGCCTGATGTCAGTTTAACACTTTAATATACTATTCCGGGTAAATACATTTTCAGACCAAAAAGTATCACTGATACATGTAGTAGTTGAGAGATATAATTCTCAGGGCCAATTTTAACACACACACACACACACACAATTTAAAATTTGAGCATAGATTACATGAGCATGGTAGGAGACAAATTGATGGGGTTAAATTATACACAAGAAGTTACCAAATAAGAGTGAATGCTATTTAAAAATACCAGCTTGAAATACCTACCATGCCTGCAGATATTTAACAACATTCAGGAAGTGGCTATATGGATCATTTTAAGTAGACCATAGTTTACCTGAAACACAGCCTTGTAACGTTTGTCGAAAGAATAATAATAGCATGAACATAGACATCCTCATTATTAGAGACATTCTATATAGGAAGGCCTGTTGATAAAAGACAGAAAACTTTAAGACATTCAGTCAAATTTGCCACACATAATGTTGCACACAGAAGCTAGTGTTTGACAAATATTTTATTTACAAATACACAACGTACTTCATCAATTAGGCACCTACTTGACCAACATGACCCTACTTACCAACAAAGATGCTGCACTGGAATGCCCTGCTGCATTAGTAATTTATAAGCGCATGTTTGTTGGTCAAAATATTGCAGGGAGACAGGACACGCAGGTGTTTGACATTGTAATTAGCAACCATTTTTGGCTGAAGACATGAATAGAAGGGAAATCACCAGGGGTGCGTTCAGTGGACTGAACGTTCTGAACGTTCAATTAACTTTTTCACTGAATGACCCATTTCCTCTAAAACGGTCAGAACGCTCTTGAACTACTTTCGAAGCCGATTGCTCTGTTTAATGGACGTGGCGAGTGTTGCTCAGTGACATGTAGGAAGTGTAGCTGCATATTTACCTGGGTTGTTTTATCTATTGGTAAGTAGAAGTCATCATCAGTATTTAATATCATTACAAAATGCAGTGGCATAAGAGCCGGGGGGCGGGTGGGACGTGTCCCCACCCAATATTGGATCCAACAGTTGGATTTGTTCCACCCAAAACGCTATTCCAGCGACAAAACGCGCATTGTCTTAATGCCCGTTGAACCAGGTTAATTTTCACCAACTTTCACCAAACTGGATGTCAGTAGCCTAAGTACGCAACTTTGGATAAGGTGCCTACTGTAACCTAAGAGTTTGTAAACAACTTGTGAAATGTCTTATTCCAGTCAGTGTGTATTACAATGAGATGTGCCACAATAAATTAAGATTTTCTTTTTAATTTTGATTTAAAACATATTTAAAATGTTAACACAATCTGTGATGTATTCATCTATAAAGTTCCTGCACTATATTTTTATACCCCATTGTGTTTAATCGGTTGTAAATGTATAGTTAATCCACAGAGAGACAGGCATATAAATATGAAGACTTTTAATTAAAATTTCTGCCATTATTGCAGGTGCTGGTCTGACATATCCGTTGAGTGTACCCGATGTTACGATCGTATCTTGAATTCTTTTATATCAATCAAATTGTAAGATGTATAGCTTTCTAACGGTATATAGCTTGTAGAACCACTTTTAAGTTAAACATGTTGACAACACAACTTCCCCAACCAAGATGGTGAACGACCCACGGCGGGCCTTCAGAGTTTGAAATATTTTTAACACTTTTATTTCACTTCAGTGTATATGCGAAACAATTTATCACAACATTATATCTTTTTTTTTTTTACCCAAGATGATGAATGCAATATACACACACACAAGTCTATCATGATACAGCCATAATTATCTATATGCATCTGCACTGAATGGAACTACTTCTAGGGTTAGCATGTGTATTGCAGTATGCCAATAATTACAAAATTAGCAGTTAGAATACATATAATACCCTGCCAGTGAAGTTAACCAGTCTGCATTAATTACATTAAAAACATTGGTTCAAAACCGTATAAACTGATTTATTTTTGTGTTTGTTTTGAGAATATGCAAAAGATGGATGTGGGCCAATGAAACAACAATGGTAAATCACAATACAGTACATTGTGTATGTTTTCATCCATGTACAATGTCTCTCCCACAAAGAGTGCAGTGCAGTGGTGAGCTCTCTTGACCTCTACAGAAGTGTCATGCAGGTATGCAGGTATGACATCATCATAAAGGGTTATCCGATGGTCCTTCAGATACACTGGAAGCACATCATGTGTGTCCCCAACTGGGAGAAAGACACACAGACATACAGTCTATACCCCTGTCTCTACCAAAGTCTTGCTTCCCTTGAGATAGTTTACCTTTTAAAATTCAGGTTAGACAAAGCTTCCCCTGGACAAGATCATTTAAGCTTGCCTAACCATGTGAGGGGAGGCAATGATGTGTTTTTACATGCCACTGTTTACATACTGTGTACATACACTATATATTAGTGGAACATTGGGTCCTTAACATGTATTACAGTGATTATTGCGATATGAATACCATAGCTATGTACAGTATGCTAAAGAGAATAGAAGAGTATTAAGGAAATCCCATGGAGAGGGGGGAGGTTACCAATCGACCCACCGCGGTGGAGACGGTGTCCCGTTGCCTGATTTAAAGCCAGCCAGAGGAACCTGCCTTCTAGCAGTCAAAAACACAGAACCGGCTGGTTACACTATTGCTTGGGAACTGGGGACAATAACAAGCGATTTGACATCATTATTTAAAACATTTTAACTGCAGTAAGCACAAAAATAAATTAATTAACAGTACATGTAAATGTAATTAGCTGCAAGTTATCAAGCTTTTGGGCTACATGGGGAAGACAGATATGGGTTTCTAGTTTACAATTCAGACAAAGTTACATCATTTGAACAATATGTATGTGTTTGTGTATAGTATATGTCATGAATGTGTGCAACTGTCTGCTTTTATTTATATACATGTGTGGGTGTGTGCATGCTTGAATGCACAAAGGACCAGCCAAGCTGGTTGGCTTCACGCACACACAAACGGTCTGCTTCTCTCTTGCCTCTTACGGTCCAAATCCTGTCTCTACCCATAATGCTTCATTGTCAGGTCAGGGGGGTTACCCTGCAGGCACAAAGCCCACATCATGGTTATGATACGCTCTTCCATATATGGAGAGGAATATCTGCCTCCTCTCATACTCTGTCTCTGCTTCTGGTTAGGGGGAGCATTGTGTCTGTTTTGGGATTCTTACATTCCAATTCCATTTCAAAAAGCTGTCTTTCAATATCACGCAAACAACTTTCAGTGAGAAAGACGCCTTTACAAAACATGTCAGGACATTGGTCTACTTACATAATATCCACACATATGTTGCAGTTCATTGCAACACGGTGGTCCAGTGGATAGCATTGTGGCCTCACAGCAAGAAGGTCTAGGGTTCAAACCCCAGTCAACCCAGCCTTTTTGTGTGGAGTTTGCATGTTCTCCCCATGTCTGCATGGGTTTCCTCCAGGTGCTCCGGTTTCCGCCACTATCAAAAGCATGTCAGGTTCACCCTCCAGCCAGTGCTGTTGACCAGACACTGACATCAATCTGGAGTCCCTGGGCACTGCACGAGTGTCTGCCCACTGCTCCCTTCAGGGATGGGTTAAATGCAGAGAATGAATTTCTCCTAAGGGGGATTAATAAAGTATGATTTCTTCTTGCAGTGTTAGCGGCATGTGGCTCACAACGCATTCAGCACCTATCATGTGCTTTGTGTTTACTTTCCTCAGGCCCTCAGTGTGAAGAGCACAAGCAAAATATCACATAGCCCCATGAGAAGAAAACAGACTTTACTTTATAAAAACATAAATAAAAATAAAACAAAAAACTTTTTTTTTTGCATCTGTAGCATTGTGGCTTGTGCCGGTGTTTCTGCAAGTCTTCCTGAAAAGTGTTGATTTGTATGTGAAGGTAATGCGAGATAAATTAACTGTATTGGGGGGGCCATTTACAGCCTATATGCAGGGTTTAAATATGTTAAGTTTTAGTTAAAGACATGGCTAGAATATACCGATATTATATACAGTACAAGATAACAGAAAGGCAGCAATATGATTTCACAAGGGAAAACTACAAGACTATGTTTAGGCTCTACAGTGCCATCATCATTTTATAGCAACCGACAGCCGTGTCATGTTATATACCCAAAGGCAAATATTTTACAGTAGTAATGTTGCAGTCAATCCTATGCTTTTTTTCCTTTGGTATGCGGATTGCAAAACACAGAATATAGATCATGTCAATCTAACCATTGACCTAGCACTGAGACGGTCTCTTGTCCATATTTGATTAGGAGCAGAAAATATGCACTTAGCAACCAAGACTAAGTCAGAACATACACAAGTAAAGGAGATATCAGTGTCCTGCTGCCCAAAAAAAGTGCAGATTGACTCACTCCCGATTTTTTGGCAAAATAACAGTTTTGAATGCATTGTATGCAGAGGAGTGTGCTCTAAAATAAGGGAGAATAGAGGGAATATGTGAGAGGAATCCTGTTGTTTAAGAGATAATGGACACCTTGTTTATATACAAGGTTGTAAATGATTTACAGTATACTCTACACACAATGATTTGGTTAATCTTTGAATATACATTTTTGATAAATGTTCATTTGTGTGTACTATGTATCAACAACCATTTACATGCAGAAGAATCAAATGAATGGAAAACAAGCAGATACAAACACATGCTTTAATTGTCTGAATAATTATGACAACTCGTTGCATGGAAGCATGGAATTACTGTCTTACTTGAGGTTGCACTCTCCTTTAACATAATGGTTTTGAAAATAAGTGTCAAATAAATACGTTCCGTTGTGAAAGTACGTTTACATTTTATAAGAATACCCATTAGTAAAACAATTTAAAAACATGTTAAATAACAAGAAATTCAGTGCAGTGCACAAGAAAGTGCGTTTTATTTATGTACAATTAGGTTGACGAGAATGTAGTGGGGGAGGGGCAGAGCTTTTCAAAAGCTTTTTGTCTCGTGTGAATGGACAAACACAATATTCAGCCACTGATCCTTATTTGTAATGGTTTATCAAGAGCACCCAAACAGGAATGTGTTGTTAATTACATTACTCATCAACCACATCTAACAGCAGCAGTATTATTATGTTTAATTGAGGTAATTTCTTTTAATAGTGATTGTTAATTTTACTGGGGATTTCCGGAAATTCCTGTAAAATGACCCCAAGGACCTACACTATAGCAATATAATATAACAGACTATAACACTATAGCAATATAATCTAAGAGACTATGGTAAGAATGTGAAGGCGGGGTCACGCAGATACATTTGCATGGCTTTTTAAATTTAATTTGCAACATTTTACAGTACTGTATTATTATAAGCATGTCATCATTTTATATTTTAATTGTCAACATAAGAAAAAACTGCCATTCTTCCAAAACACAAAAGAAAAATTTTATCCAATCTTTCGACACAGGTGACAACAAACACGGTCAATGGCAACACTGGTACAGCAATTTGGTACCAAAAAAGTGCACTCAGGACATGTACAAGTTGGTATGGCTGTTACAGTTAAGGTTCTGATGTAGCCTTATTTACACTCACATCTCGACATTATCTTGCTTTAATATCTGTGCTAAAGTAACTTTAGAGTTAAAAGTATATCATGATTTTTGCTTTGTGTTAATTTCCTCCCCAGATATTTAAGATTTAATTTGTAGCGGTTGTACCTACAGTACCAACTTATTTGTGATATCTGACACATTCCAACACTTCAATAATCTTCCATCATATTTGTAGTAGCATAGTATATTGCATTTTTCCCACGTTCTTTTCTTTCTTTTATTATTATTTTTTAAATGGAGTTGCCAGTGTAAATACAACCATCTTTTAGCTCATCAAAATATGTTACATATTCAGGCAGACCCAACTGGCCCATAACATTTTACCCTGTGTCAAGGCCCTATCACTAAGCCAACCCCCCAAAAAAAGAGAATACCTCAATTAAGGTACAGTCCAAGAAAAGGCAAGGCACCTGTTCCAAAAGACCCCCCCCCCCCCCAAAAAAAATCCTCTGCAGTGCAGTTTGTAAGTGTAATGTCCAGCACCAGGGGTAACTAAACATTAAGGACAGTAAAGTTTTCCCCTTTCTTTATGGTGGAATGTAGTCCAGATGGCACAGAAAGCTAATTAAGCACCTCACTTTCAAGTCAAGTGTGACTCAGTAATGCAGTTCCTGTTTAATATGATCTTCCCACCTCTTTTCCATCGGAAATACAAACAAAAAACAAGGGTGGGACACAACAGTGGATAAACGCACCACACACCTATAATGAACAGGGATTTACTTTTTTGTTTTCATCATCATTTTATTTTTTTACACAAGGCGGCATGACGCCCATTTTGAGACCTGAGGTGGCAGAGTCTCCAATCCCTGATCTTGTTTGTCTACGTGAGCCGTTTCCAGCTCCTGTTGTATACAGTAGCTTTAGATCCGACCTGCAGGGTCTAGAATAGTGAGTGGTTGGTTTTTGCCCATGTATCAGTGTGACACCCCCCCCCCCCACACACACACACACACACACATTAAAGATTCAAGTTAGTGTATGTGAACTCCACAGACCCAGGTCTGGTTGTGGCCCCGCCTGTGGTTGGGCTCAAGGGAATCACGCTGGTAGCTCCATACCTGACAGTGTGCTAAGCCCAGCTTCGCCCATGTTGTGTCCTAGCTGTAGGCCAGCTGTGCTTGATGCCCACAGGGGGCAGGAAGGGGAAGGGGAGAAGAGGGGAGGTGTACTTCCTGTTCGGCTGTTTAAGCACAGTTGTTAAAGAGTCACGGGAGCACGTCAGGCTCGCAGCGGGGGTCCCGCTGCCCCGGGGCCGACGTCAAAGCCGACGTCCACCACAGCGTGGGGCCCGCCGGTCAGCCTCCCCTGGTGTGGCCGCACCTCCACCTGCCTCTCCCGGAAACTCTGGATGTAGCTCTGGAGGGGGGAGGGATTCATGCATTAAGTTGAGCTAGAAAACTAGCAGGAGGTACATTTATACACACCTCTTAATGTGAGTTACCTCCATTTTATTGTTTTTACATTTGCAGCGCGTAGCGCACACATTTACCCAACGCGAGTTACAACTATGCTTGCCAATAGCTGCATACAGGTCAGACACCAGTCACCCTAAGTAAAGGCATTCTTGTAGAATAACCACCTCCCTGTGCATTTACTGTAAGTGCTTCAAAATTAATTGCCACGAGTCAATCTTAATATAATAGAGCCGTTATAACAGCTTTCAGGGATAACTCCGTAACAATGTTAACAGGATGCAGAGGGTGCAGGCTATTGTGTTTCTGACCTCTTTATGCTCTTTATGCTTTTCGCTTCGCGTCCTTAATGTTTCTATGTTGCGTTTGCTGTCAGTGTCCGTTTCTCTGTTCAAATCAATACCTTGATTCATTACTAATACTAATAATAATAAAAGGATATAATCGACCTTGACAACAATGATAATAATAGTATTATTTGTATTATTATAAACCAGCTATTGGCTGCAACATCACGGTAGCTAGCATAACTGTGATGGTCTCACCGGTGAGAGCACGTCGCCGTCATAGCGACGGATGGGGTTGGGCTTGCGGCGGTACATGTTCTCGGGGTGCAGGGGCTTGGCCGTCCCCAGAGGGTGGTGGGCGGAGCCCTGCTTCTTTTTCCTCTTGAAGCGGCTCTGGTCGTCCCGCTGGCGAATACGCATCACCTGCATCCTCCGCTGCTGGCGGCTAATGATGACTGGGAAAGGGGGGGGTTTAGTACCTTATATTAACATTAATTACAGTAATATTAACCTACCTTGCAGTAGGTTAATATTACACTGAATTTAATGTATGTTATAACTTCAGATATAGATCCAAACGATGAGCCGTCTGTTCTGTTTACATGAGACAGAGATACTATAATGTGTAGGAGTGTGAAGGCTCCACATCTGGCTTGGAACGCTCCCAGAGATATCTAATCTATTTCCCGTTAAACGTTCAGACGGTCTGAGGAGGTAGTTCTCGGCAAACGCGCGTTTGCTTTGAACATTCCAGCTGAACACTTCGCGTCCACCCTTCCGTCCAGCGCACGCGCGCGTTTGCCGAGAACTACCGCCTCAGACCGTCTGAATGTGTTCGCAACTGTTCGCCAAATTTGAACCCCTCTCACCTCCTCCCCCGTCTGTGTGGAAAGAGTCCCCCTTTGTGTGTGAATATATCCCCCCGGTGTGGAAAGTACCCCCCCCTCCCATCACCCTTGTGTGAATATATTTCCCCGGTAAGAAAAGTACCCCCCCCCTCACCCTTGGTGTGGGAGTATCCCTCGGCCGTCACCCACCACTGCACGGCCACGCCCAGTAGGGCGAGGGCGGGCCAGGTGGCCAGCACGGCCCACGTCACCCAGCAGACGGGGCCGGCGGGCGCGGCCGCCCGCAGTCGCTCGGCCAAGTAGCGGGCCAGCGCCAGCAGCTCCACAAAGTAGTCCAGCGCCAGCGCAATGATGGCGCCGCCGAACACGGCCGTCGACGCCGTGGTAAACAGCCGCTGCCACTGCAGCGTCAGCACGGCGAACACCATGCCCAGGCCCAGCAGGGTGCCCAGGGGCACCCACACCGAGCGCGGCGGGCTGCCCGACAGCTCCTCCAGGCCCACCAGGGTGGCCACGGCCACCAGCAGGCCCAGGAGCAGGCCCACCATGAAGAGGCCCACGCTGCGCACCAGCATGGTCACCAGGCCGCACAGGGCGCCCACGCCCAGGCCGATGCCGGCCGCCGCCTCCGCACTCAGCTGCGTGTCCAGGACACGCTCGCGGTAGCACAGCGTGAAGATGACCACGGAACCGAACATCAGGCCCGTCAGGAACATGACCGCCTTGAAGCAGCGGTATCCTGGGAGAGGGTGGGGGGGAGGGAAAATGTGGGAAACGGGAGAGTTGAGACTGTTACTGGTCTTTTTGACCCCATGACCTGACCCCAAATATAAACATCCGTACACAATTACAAATAAAAAGAAACCTCTCCATATACTCGAGAAAAGAACACATCAGAGTTGTTAGAGGAGGTGAAAAAGAGAGATGGAGGGAGATTGGAAGGAAGAAGGGAGGAAAACAGATACCAGATGCAAAATGAGAGAACAGAGAGAATGAGCAGGATGGGGGGGTGGGGGGGGGGGTGACACACCTCCCTCAGTGACTGTTGAAGAGGGAATGTGTGAGAGAGAGAGAGAGAAAAAGCTTGGAGTGATTTAAGTCATCATTATTTGTTGTGTTAACCTACGGTATGTAATAAAAGTGTCTCCTGAAACACACACCAGCAATTACACGGTGAGCTCAACAGAGATGGTCTACAGTCTGAGAACAAATGTACACTATTGTTGAAGTCTTGCTAGCATCTTATCCACGATACAAGTGTGTCATTACAATAGTTCAAAATCACAATTTGATCATGGAAGTCGTAAACAACACGACAAATATCTCCACACATAACTCCCTCTCTCTCTCTCTCTCTCTCTCTCTGTCTGTCCCTCTCTTCCCCCCCCCCCCCAGCCATCAGTATTTCAGGCTAGCAAGAGATTAAATGGAGGTCAAAGGTCAGCGGCCCACCGAAGACTCACCGAAGAAGCAGTAGATGACCCCGAAGAGGAGGCAGGTGGAGCAGACCACAGAGGGTACCACCTTATATGGCTGGCTGGACATCCCGCAGCCATCCACCCCCCCGGAGCTCAGCTCCTGGTCCGGGACGTAGTCCAGCCCGTCCAGGGCTGTCGTCATGGCGATTGGGGGGGGGGGGGGGGGGGGGTTGATAGTGATGAGTGAAGGGCAAATGGAGGTGAGGGAAGTCCAGGAGGCGGGGCTACGGAGCACAGTCCACCCCCACGATTCCACCTGTGGAAAATGGGGATGGGGATGGGGGAGGATGGGGGGAGGTGGGGGGTGTAAAGAAACTAACATGAGTCTTAATTTACCCAATTGGCGCTCATCAATTTAAACAGGCAGGGTTAATAATACGAGACAACATTTGCTAACTTTGAGCTCAAATCAGACTCCCTCAGAAGCTCCGCCCCACACGTTGAAATGCATTGCGAAGTCAAGGGCATTGTTGTTGTTGTGAGCGGTGTTCGCCGCTTTGTTTATGTTTACATTTACAGAGCCAGGGCTGTGTACAGCGGATGTTTCAGCACACGGAACGGTAAACTAGGGGAATGCGTATAATTAACTTACAAGGATCTTACAATAGCTAAGCTGACTATACCTTTAAATTGTTACATACTGCACAGCACAGCAACCTTAATAGATAAGTGTTCAAGATGGTGGATGGATGAATGGATACTGTACAGTGGAAAATGCTAAGAATTAATAGAACTTCACCGGTGAGTCCCGTAACAGACAGTGGAGGAAACAAAGGCCTGTGTCGCAGTCACCTGAAATCTACATCACACACACACACATACACACACACAAAATGTCATCTGACAACTGCTATTTGCTCCAAGTGAAAATGCGTTTGGAGCATTTACATGTTCATGCATTGATTTGTGAACTTGTACTTCATTCCTGTGTTCCCTCATCCACCCCACCACCACAGATTATCACCTCTCTGAACAAAAGCTAAAACAAATAGCTGCTAACAAATTGTCGGTTGGCGCAAGTCCGGAGTGTTTTGGCTTGTCTGGGCGGAAATGTGATTCTGTGTGTGTGCGTGCGTGCGTGCGTGCGTGTGTGTGTGTACGTACAGCACAGTGAGTGCATAATTTGTCTAAAAGGGTTCATGAGCAAGGAACTTGCCTGACTATACCAGCTCTAGGGCATCGCTCTCTATAACTCACATCATTAGAGCGAAAGCCATTGAGGCATAGCTGGCCCTAACCTGACACGCCAGATATCTGTCTCCGTTAAGACACATCCATCTGGGAAGTCGTCCACTGAAACGGTTCCAAAAGGGCTGGCGCTTTAAAATAAAAAAAACTTGGCAGGTGATTGGACGAACCTGTGAATCAGCAAAGTCTGTAAAACCGATGCTATATTGCATCACCTACGTTAACTCCAGTAGGGCCTGCTGTTGTGTCTCCTACGTCCCACCTTAACCACGGCCGTAGCTAAACTACGACACTGACTGGCCACACACTAGGCTTACCGGCCTGAAACAACCATTTCCAAGCTCTCCAGACTGATTCTCGTGGCAAAGTCAAACTGAAGCTTGCAATATCAGCGTGGTCTCACGAGGCTAAGCCTACCCATGAGTGCGCGCGCACACACACACACACACACACACACACACACAGACACACAGACACACAGACACACAGACGCCCACACACACACGCCAACACACACACACACGCGCGCGCCCAGCCATCCAGCCTTATCTGCTCCAGACATCCCCTTAAGATGAATCAAGGTCGAGCCTAGTTTAATTCATTCCCAACAGATTCCACTAAAAGATAGAAGGTAAGAAAGCACATATTTAAAAAGGAGCACATATTTAAAAAGGACATATGGGCTGGGCTGGTATGACTGAAGAACCCATCTGCACAATGATCACCTGGAAAGAGGAATACTGTAATCCATCTCTCACTCACACACTCACACACACACACACATTCATACAGTACATCTGCATGGATATTTCCATCTAAATATGAGATATTAATGCTCATGAGGGATTATCAGGTTGCCGTTGTATTAAGCTGTCAGTCAAGCGGTCAGCTGATCAAAACGCTGCAGTGTGGCTTTTCTGTTCACACACACCCCGTCTGAATCGACCACATCCTGTCTGCCGTGAGGACTGTGGTGGGGTCAGCCAGCCTCTCTACCCCCCTCCTCCCCACCCTTCCCTCCCTACAAGCCCTGACCAATGACAGAGCAGACCGACCATAGTCCCATAGCAACACCGGGGGAGCCAATCAGCCCCCCACCCCCCACAAGTCAAATGTTGTTGTTGGCGGCGAGTGTATTTATGTGTGTGTGTGTGTGTGTGTGTGTGTGTATAGGACAATGCAAATGTTTGTCTGTTCTGGCAGGTGGATGCAGGTATAGTGCATTCACTATACTAATTAGTATCTGTGTACAATTGCATAGCTCTTCTATTTGTAGTAATACCCGGCTTCTCCTACGGGAAGTAAACAACGGCTCAAAATTGCCCATGACAACACACACACGCACGCACGCACAGAAGAGTTCTATCGCACCAACAGTAAGGCATATCGTGCTTTTATGTAAATAATTGACACAATTTAATTTACACTGGCCAATGGTGCAGAATGATTATGTCTCCCTCTCAGTCGATATCCAATTAAAATGTATATTAAAATCCTCAGGAGATCCCTTTGATAAGCAACTAAATAGAGAAGTGAAAACACACCGACAGATGTCTGTCTAGCTGGTCAGTGTGCAGTCAACTGAAGGCAATAGCAGTCAATGGAAAGGAAGGTCTCTCATAAATAACAAATAAGTACACTGTGGATAAAGATACCATGAAGTGCCATGTAAAGGTTTTGACCTAGATAATAAAGCAGGGTGTGTACACACACACACACACACACACAGGAAAACAGCTTGGTGCCATGAAACAAATGTTGTGTCATTCTAATATTACTCAGTTTGGATTAAGATGGCTGCGTTGACAAAATATATATAGATTTTTTTGGTAGCTCATATGCCACAAAGCAGGCTTACATTTTCCTGTTACTGTATTTAATAGGGCTGAATAGGATAAAATAATAATGTTCTCTGGCTTCTAACGTCAAACATAACAATTAAGAAAAGTAACACATTGACCAATTTTCAAAGGTTTAAGGTACCGTCAGCTGTTGCAAGCCAATTGTAAGCTAATACACATTTTGTCATATTCACCAAATATCTCCTTCCATTTTGCAATCTTACCGATCTCTGTGCATGTTGAAAACATATTCTGATAGGCTACTTATACACAGCCCTGGCTCCATAAATAGGAACATTAACAAAGTGGCAAACACCTCTCACAACAACAAAGCCGCAGTACTACGCTTTTATACACAGTGCGTTTTGATGTGTGGGGGGCACGGAAAAATATTCTTTTGATTTGAGCTCTAATTTAGCAAGCGTACTTGAAAATGACTTTAATATTTGGCTAATTCTTTTTGTTGTGCAAATTTTTTTTTTACCATTTAAAAAAGGGTTACAGGGATACAAAGATTTATAGCAATTATTCAGTTATGTTGCAATGTGTCTATTTACATACAGTACAGCATAATTTCCAAAACATAACCTATGAATCTATAACAACATTCACATCATCCTAAAATGGGTTGTTGACCTTATGCAGGCCTGAGGGCATTTAACACTCATTTGAATCTTGCAATGCATATTAAATACAAGCAAACATTGTAGAACGTTGCTGAGATATTTATTGGAAAGACAACATGCATACCATTAACACAAGATAGTATATGCAGTATATATATATATATAGACAGATTCACCTTCATACAACTCCCACTGAAGCATCACTTATTTCAGATTTATGTGTGCGGAATTATTCACTCCACCGGCATAAAGTATAAATGTAATTGAAAGTTGATTCCATAAGTGAATACCCCGCAACCCATTGTCCATTCACATGACCCCAATCTATTTCAAGCAAGTTTTTAATATAAATCTAATCTAAATCGTTTTACAGTATGTGTGTGACATGCATGCAGTATTCAGTAGCGTGTTCTATACTCTAGCAGATGTACAGCTGTGCTAATCTCATAAACCCTCCTCAGTCAGACAGTTGGACATAACACTGACACACTGACAAAACTTTCCTTAGCCATTAAAGAGCCAGCAACCCGTGCCCTCATGAGATAGCGTCTGTCTAGCTATATACAGCATCTATATGACAGCATTAATCACATGTACAGTATCTAACCATGTGGCTTTAAAGTGTTAGCTCAATATGAATGGTTGAACTACCCTGAGTAGAAACAGACTGTGTGTGCACTCTGTCAGTGAGGGGTTGGTTGACTGTGTGTGTGTGTGTGTGTGTGTGTGTGTGTGTGGGGCTGTTTATTGTAGCCATGGCAATAGCTGCTGATGCAGTAAGAGCTTTAGCCTTTAGTAAAGCCCCATTAATCATGTTGAAATCTGTTAGTGAGAGTGCAAATGAGCGATTGTGCATTAAGAGTATGTAAGTGTGTGTGTGTGAGAGAGAGTCATTAGCACATCCAATCATTGCACATTTTACTAACCCTCACAAGTATTCAATAAGTTTTACTAGCTATAGCTACTGTAGCCCACAGAAAGCACTTATATTGTGAGTAACATCTATAAGTCAGGAACCACACATTCATATATGGTTCTGGCAGCAGAATGTATCCATTAGAACTTCCAAAATCGACCCATGTAAGTGTTTCATGGGTACTTTAAGCTAAAAGAATAAAAATACTTAAATTACCTCCAAAGTCAAATGTATTTTTGCCATGTTGAATTTGGGCTGAAAATGTTCTGCACTGCATCAACTTGCACAATAGGAGAGTCAGGGAGATGTCAAGCAAGCTGGCTCTGTACACGCCCACACAGTCCTGAGAAGCATCAACCCAAACCACGTCTATGGGTAAACACCAACGGAAGCCCCAACCGCTAGCACGCATAACGTTTTCCACTATGCCACGGTCGTCGTGACGGTCGCCAGGGTGACTGCGGAGGCCTGAGCATTCTTTAGCAGTGCTGTGTGCCAGAGCCCGCCCCTCAGAACTAGTCATCGCCTCGCCCGAGACGGGAAGGGGAGGACAATCTGTCGTCTTGTCCCCCTGCCCGGAACAGTGAAGGAGGGGTGACATAACAGGCTCGCTGGAGGTGGTTGTGATGATGATGAGGACTACGTCATATACATAGTGTATGGCTGGTGTCCACACGCACGCACACGTAGAAAAGACGTCTGTGGGCCATTTGTGATTGTATTTGACACTTGCTTACCCTGTACTGTGTAGGCTAGTGTGTGTGTGTGTGGAAATGGTCAGTTACCATATGTGTTAATGCAGTCCTCATTACCACCAGTACCAAACCAGTGACCAGAAAGGTCCTACAATGCAAGCCAGCTACAATGCACCCCATTTACTGAATGCATGCATAAATTAATGAATAATTAATTTACCTTGTGTCAAGTTGCAGTGCACATTATTATTTTAGATGTACCGTTTTAAAACATTTACATTTTAGGTCATTGGCTAAATGAATGAATTCATATATAAATGAATTCATTCATTAAGTGAAGAGCATGCCGGTGGTCCTCCCACCATGTTGGCTTACATAACCACATCATAAAGCATTACTCACTGTGCCCACATGCCTTTAGCTTGCGGTCATGCCAGAGCCACACAATAACAAATAAATTAACATTTAAAACTTCTACAAGTTCTCATAAACGGTCCCGTTTCTACAGAAAACCAATTCAAAAAAGGGGACGTTTTGCGACAAGCCATGATTAAATAATTGTGTCAATAGGTGGAGTCTACTCATCTAAATCTATACCTACCAGACCTTACCTCTAATGTATTCCACTGACTGAAGCCTGCTGTGTTTGACCTATAATCTAGGGAGATGTCTGTGATGTGAATGAGGCAGTCTCCCCTATGTGTGTGAGTAGGTGCCTACCTACTGTATATGGTGTCGTCCAGCACTTACAATAACTTAAGTCAGTATAAGGATATACTGCAGTCATCATTCCATTAGAGTATAGTCTATACATTTTATTAACGACTATGTGTTGTGCAGCAACAACTGAGGCTGTAGAAACATGGCAGGCATGGTGCGTGGCAGCTGTTGGCAGGGAAGTGGTCACAGCCTGATTGCGGTGTGTGCGTGCGTGTGCGTGTGTGCGTGTGTCATAGGTGTCAGACAGAATCAAACACACAAAGGGAGTATAATCATTAAAATAAATACCAATTAGACTCCTTAAAGATATCAGTATCGTATCGGTGCCATACCTAGTTATTGTGCAGATTGCTACGGAACAGCTCAAGTGAATGGCAATCATCTCATCTCACAAATGCATGGTTGCCATCTTTACACATCATCATTGTGGGTAGGTCGGGGGTGTTGTGCGTACTAGTAGAGTAACAAAACAGTGTTTTTCTGTGTCGGTGGGTGTAAATGGTCGACAGTCAGCCCCGTTGCCACAGGCGTCCACTAGGCAACACCATGTATTATGCATGCGAGCATTATGGGTAATGCATGACTCGGGAAAACAACACAATGAGGTTAATACAGTAACACGGGCAGGGTTTGGGGTTTCTGTTCGCCCGTGCAATAGTGCATCTTGTTTGATAACACTACGAGGAATTGACAATCGACACCAATCAGGGTCAAGTCCAGCATTGATTCACTGCCCTGCAGGGGGCGCAGCGACGGCACGTGACGAGCTTGATCACATGGAAGTACATAATGAGATTCATGTGTGTGTGTATGTGTGGTGTGACTAGAGACAAAGAGTCAGGGAAGGCCGGGATTAAGGCAAGCACACGCGCGCACACACACACAAACAGGCTGTACAATAAATAATAGCAATAAAAGCCATTTGACTTGAACAACAACTACTGTAAAGTTCCTGATGTAACTTTTAAAGAGAAACGGTCCAACAGTAACAACAGCAAACATGGCTGGACCAAAATATCTGCAGAGCATTTGGAACGGCAGTTTCTCAACCCGGAGGATCGTCGGTATGTTACGCCGTGCCATGTGGGTGTCCCTGCTATATTTCCCCCAGGTGTCTGGCTTGTGAGGACATGTTGCCAGCTTCAACAAGTGGTGAACTCGGTTGCTTGTCTTGCTTGCAGAATAGCCACTATTATATAACTACCGCCCTCGCAGAACAAAGGGTCTCCTTTGCCATGCTTTCTTGAGCCCACTCAGCATATCCTCACTTTAAACTCTGTCTAACTCTCTATCTCGTACATGCGCGCGCACACACACACACACACACACACACACGGGTTACACAATAGGCAAAATGTGATATTGATCATGAATACTCAATAAACATTTTGATATTTTAAATAAAAAACATAAATGTTACGTGAAAATGCATAAAAATAGCATAAGTTCTCTTGGTCTTACAACATATAGGTCTATTTTAACTGACATCGGGCTGGTACGACAACAGTAATTCCAAGCTCCCATGGAGGCATTCTTTTTGGCAACTAATGTTTCTTCTTCTATCTCCATTGTGTTATTATTGTCCCAGAAATAATAGCAAACTACATTATTGTCAGAACCACGTAAACAACGTTGTTTCACTATTGCCATGTGACATCGATCGTTTGTTATGATTGGTTACACCAGTTGAATTCCTTGGCTTATTATTAAAAATAAACAACATTTATACATTTCTTCTTCCAAACGTAGTTGGATGAAAGTATGCAGGGGAAAACACCTATTAAAACGTTGAGGAACACTTCTATCACCTGTCGCTGTCTGCTCTGTGTGTGCATGCGTGTGTGCAGCGATGCCGAAGCAGCACAACATGGCTCACTTTCTTATTACGTCAGCAACACCAATGGAAGTACAACAGCAATATTATTGACGTCTGAACAATCATTGAGGTCACGTTCATATATTGCACGGTAAGTCGATATAGTAATTATCGTGACAGGCCTAGCTGCAGCATTTTCAATATGATATTTCACAATGTGATATTGTCATAAAGATATTAAGACAATAGAGTGTGCCCTCCTAACACACACACACAAATCAGTATAATCCCACATTAAGGGAGCAGATTTTAAGCATTAGCTCTGATTAGTTGATTCACATTTACAGTTGTGGTTGTGACAGCGTATTCTACCATTTGTTGTTGTGCATAGAATACTGATTAAAAACTCTTGAAACTCAACCGATGCCCAGTACATGAAAAGGCTTTAATTCTACCCACAATACACATAGCCAAGAGCTCATATGTGCCACAGCGAATGCCATGCTAATCTTCTCCAAGGCCTTTTAGTGCCAACACAGACCGCTCCTCCGGCCACACTTTTCAACATGACAAGCTGTTATCATGAGCACCAATCGACTCCCAAAACATCCCCCTTAATTGCCCTCAGTGCTATAAATAGACCAAACTGAAAATCATGGCTTAAAGCAATAGGCATTTACCAAAAACTATATAAAAATTAAAAAAAAACAGTACACCACTCAATTTGTTTATAAAATCCATTTGCGGTTAAAATTAGCATGAAAAACGTTTCCTCCAGTACTTGATTGGCTGACACTTCCTTCTCCAACCTCTACAGAGCCCCTATCACACCATGCCAACACTTTGAAAGGACAGCATTGTTTAAGAATAGGGGTACAAATGTAGGGTTCTGGGAGCAATTACAGTGAAGTGTTTGTACAGCGTATACACTCAACAGAGTATGAATATATATTATATAACAAGTGCATGGAAGGATTCAGACAATTCAGATGAAGATGTGTTACAGTACAAGTGGTTTTAAGCAGGACTTTTTTTGGGGTAAAGGGAATCATTTTGTGTACATGCCGGTGCTAATAGAAAGCTAATTGTAATTTTGTAGGAAGATTAATTTATTAAGTAATGTACTGATGTACCAAAAGTGTAGGAGATACCAAAAGCAAAAAATGAACTATGATGCTTTGCTGCTGAAGTCACTGCTACAAATATAACTCTGTAAACATGAGCAATATCTTGATATACAGTTGTAATCTATAGAGAAAATCTGTTTTTCAACATTTCCCAAACTGATGTAACACTTTGGCCAGGGGCAACCTCTGGCCAGGGGGCAACGCTTATCAAATCATATCAACTTATGTGTCTCTGGTAGACAGGAGTCAGGGAGAAAGGCATCATGACGATGTCAGGCAGCCGTATGGGAAACTAACACTTAGTGTTTATACCAGAGCTGATATGAAACGACCAAAAAAAAAACACGATGCAAACACACTGTGCCTATGTGTTGCTGCATGTGGTTGGCTAACGGGTATGGGTATCGGCCTAATTACCTCCATGGCAAACGAACACAGCAATAATTGTTAATAATAGTTGAAAGTGTTGGCTGCATCTTGAATTAGATTTGGTCGATTGCTAACGGTGACGTTAGATCAGACAGATACCTCTAATTGCTGTAAAATATCTGCAGCGTTTCCATTTGTGGATGTAAATAGTCTTATTGTACATGAACACTATGTTCTCTGTTTATTATTGTTTACAGAATATATAAATTAACTGCCGGATAATACGATTTAGTCTATTAATAACCCACTGCAATAAAGGCAACTGACCAGTCATAATGTGACCATTCATGGTCTAAACCTCATACCTTGACAATATCCCCTCACTGGCCTCAAATACGTGTAATAGGTTTGCTAAATGCCCTGGGTGTATCGTTAATATGCTCACTGAACCGATGATATGACTCTGGCCTACATATTTGCGTCCTCTACAGTTCCGAGGATGACTTCATCCGCATGACAATTTCAGCATACGTTCAGCGAATGTTGTAAAGCAGCAAAGCGTTCATATGGCCGCTAACACAATAAAGCAACACTGAACTATGGTACTCACCGTCGCAAAGAGTCAGCATCCTTCCAGGAAAATGGTGAATCGCCTCACGCAATTCACTCAGCTTTTAGTGCATCACCTACATTCTACATCCACGTGACAATCGCGCAAAACGCGCATTATCACGACTGCGCCGCGCTTCGTTTTAGTTCGGTCGATATAGTCATTATGTGAAGCTTGTTTACTATGGAAGTCCATAGAGGACTAAATTCAAATGAAAATGCAATCCCAAATAGCATTTTATTTGTCAAACAATTCCACGCTTTAGAGTGGACTTAATTCAAATGAAAACGCAATCCCAAAATTGCATTTTCATTTTCAAAATATACCCCGCATTTTAGTGGACACAATTAAAACTTAAATGCAATC